>WNWK01003013.1:137500-184089 GCA_009830355.1 Cherax destructor
GCGTCGCGGGCGCTGGAAGCGGTCGTCTTCACCTTCCTGGAAGGACTTAGGATAGAGGAATGTTTTTTAAAAGTTAGTGAGGGTAAGTTGGCGTCGTAGATGATATCAAGGGCGAGAAATGAGACTTGTTTATGTGTTGCCAGTCGTTATCGATATTTTTCACATAGGTAGTTTTTTTTTAAATATAGGAATACTGAAGGAGGTTTTAATGAAATGTGGAGGAGAAGGAGGAGGAAGAAGGAGGAGGAGGAGGAGGAGAAGAAGAAGAAGAAGAAGAAGAAGAAGAAGAAGAAGAAGAAGAAGAAGAAGAAGAACAACAACAACAACAACAACAACAACAACAACAACAAGACGAAGAACAACAACAACAACAGAAGAAAAAAACAAGGATACAATGGAGGATGATGACTAGCATAAAAGAGAATAGGAGGAAATAAAGAAGGAATAGGAGAAAGAGGAGAGGAGATGAAGGTTGGTTGAGTGTCATCCATCATGGGTGAGTGTTCGGGTGTTGGGTCTAGCTGGTAGGGATGCGCGTGTCGCCCGTCAGATGGCAGCCAGATGCCATCTGTCAGCTGGTGCTGGGACAATGGTGCCTCAAGTTAATGAAGGAATAGTGGGAGTAAAGTGAGCCTTCACCCATGTATACCACCCAGGGTTCACCCATGTATACCACCCAGGGTTCACCCATGTATACCACCCGGGGTTCACCCATGTATACCACCCGGGGTTCACCCATGTATACCACCCGGGGTTCACCCATGTATACCACCCGGGTTCACCTCATATTACCACCCAGGGTTCACCCATGTATACCACCCAGGGTTCACCCATGTATACCACCCGGGGTTCACCCATGTATACCACCCGGGGTTCACCCATGTATACCACCCGGGGTTCACCCATGTATACCACCCGGGGTTCACCCATGTATACCACCCAGGGTTCACCCATGTATACCACCCGGGGTTCACCCATGTATACCACCCGGGGTTCACCCATGTATACCACCCGGGGTTCACCCATGTATACCACCCAGGGTTCACCCATGTATACCACCCGGGGTTCACCCATGTATACCACCCGGGGTTCACCCATGTATACCACCCGGGGTTCACCCCTGTATACCACCCAGGGTTCACCCATGTATACCACCCGGGGTTCACCCATGTATACCACCCGGGGTTCACCCATGTATACCACCCGGGTTCACCCATGTATACCACCCGGGGTTCACCCATGTATACCACCCGGGTTCACCCATGTATACCACCCGGGGTTCACCCATGTATACCACCCGGGGTTCACCCATGTATACCACCCGGGTTCACCCATGTATACCACCCAGGGTTCACCCATGTATACCACCCAGGGTTCACCCATGTATACCACCCGGGGTTCACCCATGTATACCACCCGGGGTTCACCCATGTATACCACCCAGGGTTCACCCCTGTATACCACCCAGGGTTCACCCATGTATACCACCCGGGGTTCACCCATGTATACCACCCGGGGTTCACCCATGTATACCACCCGGGGTTCACCCATGTATACCACCCGGGTTCACCCATGTATACCACCCGGGGATCACCCATGTATACCACCCGGGTTCACCCATGTATACCACCCGGGTTCACCCATGTATACCACCCGGGGTTCACCCATGTATACCACCCGGGGTTCACCCATGTATACCACCCGGGGTTCACCCATGTATACCACCCGGGGTTCACCCATGTATACCACCCGGGGTTCACCCATGTATACCACCCGGGGTTCACCCATGTATACCACCCGGGGTTCACCCATGTATACCACCCGGGTTCACCCATGTATACCACCCGGGGTTCACCCATGTATACCACCCGGGGTTCACCCATGTATACCACCCAGAGTTCACCCATGTATATCACCCGGGGTTCACCCATGACTCACAATTCACCCACGGTTCATATATATATATATATATATATATATATATATATATATATATATATGAATCTTATGAGATAAAATTATTATTATTATTATTGTAATTGCTACAGATTATATCATTACAAAAATAATAATGACTATACATGTACACTGCAAGTATCATTTACTACATTTCAAGTATAATTATTCAGCAGATTACATTATTACTACACGAGAATTATTATATTTCGTTACTCTTAAGAATCACTTCTCGTTACACTAAACGATGTCGTTTACGCCGTTATTGCTCGTTTCCGCTCAACATTTGACCCCAAGATAGGTCAGAGGTCAAACCTACTTGAAATTTCCAGTGTATGACCAAGTTTGAGACACATGTCACGTTCTGGGGGTAGGGGGAGGGAGGGAGGGAGGGGTGGTGATGGTGGTGATGATGATGGTGATGGACTTGGTATCACGTGGTACTTCCGGTGTTTCCACTCAAACAACACCAGACATACCATCACAACACAACAAACAGACATACCATCGACAACAAACACCAGACATACCACTCACAATAAACACAACAAACACCAGACATACCACTCACAACAAACACCAGACATACCACTCACAACAAACACCAGACATACCAGTCACAACAAACACAAATGAAGGGCCTTCCAACTCTTCACTTACCCAACCTTTTACAACACCTTCCACAACATCTTCCACAACACCTTCCACAACACCTTCCACAACACCTTCCACAACATCTTCCACAACACCTGCCACAACACCTGCCACAACACCTTCCACAACATCTTCACAACACCGCCACAACACTGCACAACACCTTCCACAACATCTTCCACAACACTCCACAACACTTCCAAACACCTGACAACACCTTCACACCTCACAACACCTTCACAAACCTTCACAACATCTTCCCCAACACTGCCAAACACCTGCCACAACACCTGTCACAACCTGCCAAACCCTGCCCCAACACCTTCCACAATACCTGCACAACACTGCACAACACCTGCCACAACACCTGACAACACACAAAACCTTCCACAACACCTGCCACAACACCTACAACACCGCCACAACATTCCACACTTCCACAACACTTTCCACAGACCTTCCACAACACTCTTGCCCCAACACCTGCCACAACACCTGCACAACACCTTCCACAACATCTTCCACAACACCTTCCACAACACCTTCCACAACATCTTCCACAACACCTTCCACAACACCTGCCACAACACCTGCCACAACACCTGCCACAACACCTGCCACAACACCTGCCACAACACCTTCCACAACATCTTCCACAACACCTGCCACAACACCTTCCACAACATCTTCCACAACACCTTCCACAACACCTTCCACAACACCTGCCACAACACCTGCCACAACACCTTCCACAACACCTTCCACAACACCTTCCACAACACCTTCCACAACACCTTCCACAACACCTGCCACAACACCTGCCACAACACCTGCCACAACACCTGCCACAACACCTGCCACAACACCTGCCACAACACCTTCCACAACATCTTCCACAACACCTTCCACAACACCTTCCACAACACCTGCCACAACACCTTCCACAACACCTGCCACAACACCTGCCACAACACCTGCCACAACACCTGCCACAACACCTGCCACAACACCTGCCACAACACTTGCCACAACACCTGCCACAACACCTGCCACAACACCTTCCACAACACCTTCCACAACACCTGCCACAACACCTCCACAACACCTGCCACAACACCTGCCACAACACCTGCCACAACACCTGCCACAACACCTGCCACAACACTGCCACAACACTGCCACAACACCTTTCCACAACACCTGCCACAACACCTGCCACAACACCTGCCACAACACCTGCCACAACACCTGCCACAACACCTGCCACAACACCTGCCACAACACCTGCCACAACACCTGCCACAACACCTGCCACAACACCTGCCACAACACCTGCCACAACACCTGCCACAACACCTGCCACAACACCTGCCACAACACCTGCCACAACACCTGCCACAACACCTGCTACAACACCTGCCACAACACTTGCCACAACACCTGCCACAACACCTGCAACAACACCTGCCACAACACCTGCCACAACACCTGCCACAACACCTGCCACAACACCTGCCACAACACCTGCCACAAACCTGCCACAAGACCTGCCACAAGACCTGCCACAAGACCTGCCACAAGACCTGCCACAAGACCTGCCACAACACCTTCCACAACACCTGCCACAACACCTGCCACAACACCTGCCACAACACCTGCCACAACACCTGCCACAACACTTGCCACAACACCTGCCACAACACCTGCCACAACACCTGCCACAACACCTGCCACAACACCTGCCACAACACCTGCCACAACACCTGCCACAACACCTGCCACAACACCTGCCACAACACTTGCCTGGCCTCCCTTCACCTTCACAAATAACGTTACTTCAATAAAGACCCGCAACAAGAAGACATGAGTTGAAGTGGTAAACTCAGACGAGTCACAGTCATGTTAGGAAGTACCTCTTCAGCCTCGGAGTTTGCCAGGAAGTGCAAGAAGAAATGGAGAGTGAGATGGTAAAAGGCGGGGATCCATACACAGCTTTAAGAAGAGGTACGACAAGGGTTGTTTCTCGTGTGCTGACGACCCAGCAGTAAAGCAATTCTCTCTTTATTGATTCAAAGTAATTTCTTTACCTTTTTTTAATTTCTCACAACAGTGACCCTTAAGGCAGCTTTTGCTGTTCCATTATCTTTATTTCTGCTGTGAACCGACAAAATAAAATACCTTCTTTTATTATTGTGACTAATGTAATATTATTATTGTTATTGTGATGTTTTATTACTTTGAGCAAGGTAATATTTTATTTCATTAATTTTGACTTCTTTGAAACGCTTTCTTAGATTATCATATTTTAATTTCTTAGTGTCTCGTTTGCATTATTTCGTCTTCCTTTTCAAGGTTATATTTAAATGTGTGTGCGTTAGCTTAGGCCTACATTCAATTAAAACTTTTTAGGCGTATTTAATGGTGTCAGGCTGTCAACCATATACAATTTTTTACCCAGAGTGGTTTAGGTAATCTCTCTCTCTCTCTCTCTCTCTCTCTTCTCTCTCTCTCTCTCTCTCTCTCTCTCTCTCTCTCTCTCTGCAACATCTCCTGACGCAGCGCTGATCGTGTTATGTTATCTTCGCTAGGCACTGAGTGGCTTCCTGATGATGCTGACGCAGGGAGGCAAGTTGCTCTATATCTCTGACAACGCTGCTGAGTATCTGGGTCACTCTATGGTGAGTATACTCACACTCACAGGGGCCAGGAGCTACCACTCGATCCCTGCAAGCACAAATATTTGAGTACACACCAGATAACTATCTACCAGGCATTAAAATCACCAGTTTCTCATTACCTGTTAATCCAGCTAGCGCACCCGGCACTTGCTTAGGCACCTCCCTGGGCACTTCCTGGGCATATCCTCTTAACAACACTCTTGGGATCCTCGTTTGCCACTCAGGGACTTCTCCTAGGCATCAGCAATCATAGGGCCTTACGATTCAACCCCATAGTTCGACGTTAGTTGAACCATATCACGAACAGTAGCGGCACTATTGACAGGCCTTGAGGAATTCCACTTGTGTGTGTGTGTGTGTGTTGATATAGCAGCAAGCAGACTAGAGCTAAGTCTCTGCCTATAGTTTCATCAGTAAAATTAATGTGTGCGTGTGTGTTTGTGTGTCAGGAGGACTTGTTGATTCACGGAGACAGCGTGTACGACATTATAGACAAGCAGGATCACGCAGCAGTACAAGCAGAGCTGGTGAGGGCTGGACACACTTCTCAACACCACGAAGAAGATAGACTCTTCCTGTGTCGCATGAACGTATCAAGGAACGCCAGAAGACAAATGAGGTTCGGTGATCAGAAGGTAAGAACCATCTCTGAACGTTCATTAAATAGAGGCAATAGCAAGATCGCGCTAGTGGGAATAGCAAGATCACACTAGTGGGAATAGCAAGATCACACTAGTGGGAATAGCAAGATCACACTAGTGGGAATAGCAAGATCACACTAGTGGGAATAGCAAGATCACACTAGTGGGAATAGCAAGATCACACTAGTGGGAATAACAAGATCACACTAGTGGGAATAGCAAGATCACACTAGTGGGAATAGCAAGATCACACTAGTGGGAATAACAAGATCACACTAGTGGGAATAGCAAGATCACACTAGTGGGAATAACAACCTCACACTAGTGGGAATAACAACCTCACACTAGTGGGAATAGCAAGATCACACTAGTGGGAATAACAAGATCACACTAGTGGGAATAGCAAGATCGCGCTAGTGGGAATAGCAAGATCACACTAGTGGGAATAGCAAGATCACACTAGTGGGAATAGCAAGGTCACACTAGTGGGAATAGCAAGATCACACTAGTGGGAATAGCAAGATCACACTAGTGGGAATAGCAAGATCACACTAGTGGGAATAACAACCTCACACTAGTGGGAATAGCAAGATCACACTAGTGGGAATAGCAAGATCACACTAGTGGGAATAGCAAGATCACACTAGTGGGAATAGCAAGATCGCGCTAGTGGGAATAGCAAGATCACACTAGTGGGAATAGCAAGATCACACTAGTGGGAATAGCAAGATCACACTAGTGGGAATAGCAAGATTTTAAGGGTATAATCACAAAGGTCTGTGGGTTTGTCAAGTCAGGTCAGTTATGCTGAACACAATGTTGGAAACTCTGGATGTTTTAGCAAGAACTGCAGTGATGTTACCGTTCTTGTTTTCAGTGTACTGTAAACCCTACAGGTGGTGCTGGTGGCTGCAACACACAGGTGGTGCTGGTGGCTGCAACACACAGGTGGTGCTGGTGGCTGTAACACTAACATTATATCACTCCCACACACAGGTGGTGCTGGTAGCTGTAACACACAGGTGGTGCTGGTAGCTGTAACACAGGTGGTGCTGGTAGCTGTAACACTAACATTATATCACTCCCACACACAGGTGGTGCTGGTAGCTGGACATTACCTGTCTTACTTACCCTTGTGTTCAAGGAATGAGCCAGTGTTCCTGGCTCACTGTACACCTATCGCTATGCCAGAGACCAGAGAAAGTGTCGTCCAAGGTGCCACTAACGTCTTCACCTCCGTCCACACACTCGACATGAAGTTCATCAATCTTGACAGAAAGTGAGTACCATTTTGTCTTTCTTCTCTCGTCTCTCCTTCCTTACTGTCTCAAGACTAGACAGAAAGCGAGTACCTTTATCTTTGTCTCTCTCTCTCGTGTCATCTCTCCTTCCTTACTGTCTCCAGACTAGACAGAAAGTGCCCGTTCATCTTGCAGCTTCCTCGTGGTCTAGACGGCGTCTCCTGTCATGTCTCATCCCATACCAGACAGCAAATGAGTCACCTATGTACATCTCTCACACCTTAATACTCCTGCCGTACATGGTTGATGTGACACCATGTACAGGCGAGGTGTGACCATCCAGTGAGCACCACCACCCTGCCAACCACTACCACTACCACCACCACTACCCCCACCACTACCACCACCACTACCACTACCACTACCACCACTACCACTACCACTACCCCCACCACTACCACTACCACCACCACTACCACTACCACCACCACTACCACTACCACCACCACTACCACTACCACCACCACTACCACTACCACTACCATCACCACTACCACTACCACTATCCCCACCACTACCACTACCACCACCACTACCACTACCACCACCACTACCACTGCCACCACCACTACCACTACCACCTACCACTACACTACCACCACCCACTACCACCCACTACCCCACCACTCACCACTACCACCACCACTACCACCACCACTACCACTACCACTACCACTACCACCACCACTACCACTACCACCACCACTACCACCACCACTACCACTACCACCACCACTACCACTACCACTACCACTACACCACCACCACCACCACTACCACTACCACTACCACCACCACTACCACTACCACCACCACTACCACACCACTACCACCACCACTACCACTACCACCACCACTACCACTACCACCACCACTACCACTACCACCACCATACCCCACCACTACCACTACCACCACCACCACTACCACCACCATACCACCACCACTACCACTACCACCACCACTACCACTACCACCACCACTACCACACCACTACACACCACTACCACTCCACTCACTACCACTACCACTACCACTCACCACTACCACCACCACTACCACTACCACCACCACCACTACCACTACCACCACCACTACCACTACCACCACCACTACCACCACCACTACCACTACCACACCACTACCACTACCACTACCACCACCACTACCACTACCACTACCACTACCACCTACCACTACCCACTACCACTACCACCACCACTCCACTACCACTACCACTACCACTACCACTACCACCCCACACTCACCATCACTCCACTCCACCACCCACCATCACCACAACCACTACCACCATCACTCACCACACCACTACCACCACCACTCACCACCACTCAACACCACCACCACCACCACCATCACCACCACCATTGGGTCACGCTCCACAGTGTTACCATAAATCAGCTGGGTTAACAATGGATACTAGGCTAATAAAAGTTTAATTCTTAGCGGCCGGGTCATGTCAGAGGTCAGATGTTACTGGGATTTTGTTGGAGAAGGTGTTGCAGGTGTTGGATAACATGTTGCAGGTGTTGGAGGACGTGTAACAGGTGTTGGAGGACGTGTAGCAGGTGCTGGAGTACGTGTTGCAGGTTTTGGAGGACGTGTTGCAGGCTTTGGATGACGTGTTGCAGGTGCTGGAGGACGTGTAGCAGGTGCTGGAGGACGTGTTGCAGGTGTTGAGGGCGTGTTGCAGGTGTTGGAGGACGTGTAGTAGGTGCTGTAGGACGTGATGCAGGTGTTGGAGGACGTGTAGCAGGTGCTGGGGGTACGTGTTGCAGGTTTTGGAGGACGTGTTGCAGGCTTTGGATGACGTGTTGCAGGTGTTGGAGGACGTGTAGCAGGTCCTGGAGGGCGTGTTGCAGGTGTTAGAGGACGTGTTGCAGGTGTTGGAGGACGTGTAGCAGGTCTTTAAGTACGTGTAGCAGGTGTTGGAGGACGTGTTGCAGGTGTTGGAGGCGTCTCAGAAATGTAGTATTGTGATGTAGTATAGAGTACACAGCACTAGCATGGAGCCCCCACCTGGAGACCATGGGTACAGGAGCTAGAGGACGTTGAAGGAGGCTGAGTGTGAAAGATCTATGAAGAGAGAGGTGACATGACAAGGACGTAGAAGATACTCTGAGGACTCGATGGGTCAGACAGTGATAGTGACAGACTTCTTGAGAGCGCAGACAAACACACACTCCTGCAAACACTTCTGCAGACACACTCCTGCAGACACCTGCAGACACACTCCTGCAGACACACTCCTGCAGACACACTCCTGCAGACACCTGCAGACACACTCCTGCAGACACACTCCTGCAGACACACTCCTGCAAACACACTCCTGCAGACACACTCCTGCAGACACCTGCAGACAGACATCTCAGTGAAGGGTTGTGGTGAGCGCAGGTTCCGCATGGGTTAGCGCTGCGAGCAGAGGTCACTAACAGTCTGCTCTTCTCTGCGGGAAAACAAAGAGAAGAAGATAGCCTTTTGGCGCGTTTTTTGTTCCCTGCGCCTCTGCTCTTGTTTCTGCGCGCATAATGGCGCGCATAATGGCGCGCAGTCTGCAGAATTATTCCAGCTGCTTTTATTCCTCGCACCTTCATTTTTTGGCGCGTTTTTTCTTTCTGTTTTATTTTCGCGCGTTTTCTTTCTGTTTTCGCGCGTTTTCTATTTATTTTCGCCTTGTGTCTCCTGGGGTCCATGTGCCAGTCACCCCCTTCCCCGGGGTCCCAACCCCCTTGTTACCCCATCCACCTTCCGGGGAGTGCCACCCCCCTGGTGGAGGGGCATCCCCCTACACATCTCTCCTCCTCCTCCCCGAAGGGAAGGGGAACCGCCTCCCACCCCTGGTCCCCCCAAGGGGCATCCCGGGCAGAGATAATCCGGGGCACGTCTCCAGGGGGTCAGCCCGACCCATCTATCCTCGACCCCTCCCATCCCCTCCCCCTGGGGAGGGGAGGGGGAAGTGATGCCCCCAAGTCTTTGTCCCTCGCCCTGCTTCCCACGCCCACGCCCCTCGCCACGCCCTTTCTCACGCCCACCACCACCATCCATCCCCTTCCCTTCCCCTCTGCACCCCCTCTTCCTCCCTCCCCCTCCCTCCAGCCCCCCAGACCCCCCTCTGGTTTACCACTAAAAGTTGTCTTGTGTAACTATAACCCTCCAGGTATACCATACAGGTATATCCTACAGATATACCTTCCAGGTATACCATCCAGGTATACTCTCCAGGTATACCCTCCAGGTATACTCTCCAGGTATACTCTCCAGGTATACTCTCCAGGTATACCCTCTAGGGATACTCTCCAGGTATACTCTCCAGGTATACCCTCCAGGCATACTCTCCAGGTATACCTCTCCTGAATGACTATCTTTACTTACTAACTTTAATTATCTTTATTTACTTTACCTGGGAGGTTGTGACACACACACATACACATTATGTAGTGATGTAGTGGAGGCAGGAACCATACATAGCTTTAAGACGAGGTATGATAAAGCTCATGGAGCAGGGAGAGAGGGGACCCAGTAGCGACCAGTGAAGAGGCGGGGCCAGGAGCTGAGTCTCGACCCCTGAAACAACAATTAGGTGAGTACACACACCCCTCGCTCGCCCCTGAGTTTATCAGCTCAGAGGTTCTCAAGAACCTCTATTGAATTGCCACTGGTGGGCGAAACGTCGTCCCAGTAGACACAGGTGTGGTACATGTTTCTGACCGGTGTCTCTGTGAAACCTCTGTATTGACAGGTGTTTAAAGGGGTGTGGACTGTGACAGGTGTTTAAAGGGGTGTGGACTGTGACAGGTGTTTAAAGGGGTGTGGACTGTGACAGGTGTTGCCTTACTCATGAGTAATGGCAGGTGTGAAAGTTATAGCTTTAAATACGTTGTTTAGAGGGGGAGTGTCAGATAGACGTCAGCCAGATGTGTATATAAATTATGATGTATATGTCTCTCAGTGTATACACACTGTGAAGTATGTGTCTCTCAGTGTACATACACTGTGAGGTGTATGTCTCTCAGTGTACATACACTGTGAGGTGTATGTCTCTCAGTGTATACACACTGTGAGGTGTATGTCTCTCAGTGTACATACACTGTGAGGTGTATGTCTCTCAGTGTATATACACTGTGAGGTGTATGTCTCTCAGTGTATACACACTGTGAGGTGTATGTCTCTCAGTGTACATACACTGTGAGGTGTATGTCTCTCAGTGTATATACACTGTGAGGTGTATGTCTCTCAGTGTACATACACTGTGAGGTGTATGTCTCTCAGTGTACATACACTGTGAGGTGTATGTCTCTCAGTGTATATACACTGTGAGGTGTATGTCTTTCAGTGTATACACACTGTGAGGTGTATGTCTCTCAGTGTACATACACTGTGAGGTGTATGTCTCTCAGTGTACATACACTGTGAGGTGTATGTCTCTCAGTGTATACACACTGTGAGGTGTATGTCTCTCAGTGTACATACACTGTGAGGTGTATGTCTCTCAGTGTATACACACTGTGAGGTGTATGTCTCTCAGTGTACATACACTGTGAGGTGTATGTCTCTCAGTGTATATACACTGTGAGGTGTATGTCTCTCAGTGTACATACACTGTGAGGTGTATGTCTCTCAGTGTACATACACTGTGAGGTGTATGTCTCTCAGTGTACATACACTGTGAGGTATTTAAAAGTATTCTTCACTGTTGGTATACAGGTAACCCCCAGCCTTAGTGACCCTCGTATAGTAGACAGTCTCCAAACCCCCGTTAACCAACCAGTCCTTTGGTTACACATATTAACGCAGACACCAAGCTTCGAGCAGCACACGAAGGGCAGCAGACAAGCGTAATGAACATTGGGAAGGACCACGTGCGGTGTTTTCCTGTGGTGAGATAAGCGCGTCTTGGCGCGGCATCCAGGACGGCCTCTGACATCTTCAGTTACCCCTCTAAACTATGGGTTAGGAATTGTTGTTGCTAAGATATTGTGCTCCAGCCGTGGTATTGTGTGTTCCAGCCGTGGTATTGTGTGTTCCAGCCGTGGTATTGTGTGTTCCAGCCGTGGTATTGTGTGTTCCAGCCGTGGTATTGTGTGTTCCAGCCGTGGTATTGTGTGTTCCAGCCGTGGTATTGTGTGTTCCAGCCGTGGTATTGTGTGTTCCAGCCGTGGTATTGTGTGGTAAGATACAAGTGCAGCATTTAGGTATCTTTATTCCGAGAGGTTTCGCCTACATAGTAGGCTTCTTCTGTCGAGTACAGAAAAGTTTGCAGAGGTAGTAATGTGAAGACGATGTAATCAGTCCATCAACCCTGAAGATGTAGACTGAGGTGGTCAGTCTCTCAGTCTGGAGAAGAGTTCTTTTTCCAGACCACAGAACCTGTCGGTATTGTATACAATTTTAATATTCACTTGGTATTGTGTGTTCCAGTCACGGTATTACATGTTCCAGCCACGATGTTGTGTCTTAATTCTTTGCACGTAAGGTCTTAAACACGTAAGTGTTGTGTACACACAAATAACCAGCACACAGAAGAATGAAAGTGTTGTGTAAGCCTATTAAATAGTCAAGACTGATGGACTGATCCTCCCCCCACTCTCTCTGTGTGGCTGTGGTGTTGGACACAGTGGAGAGTTCCACCTCGGCTACACTAGGTCGTCTCTGGCTGGCGTGTCCTGGTACCACCTCCTTCATCCTGAGAACATGAGGGAAGCCCAGACCAAACACCGCCTCAGTAAGTACTTCCACCTTATATATGCACCTCCTTGGCCTCCTCCTCCTCCTCCTCCTCCGTGATATACATGTATATATGGGGATGGAAATCTTTGGCTGATTATATCCATCACAATGTGGCTTCTCCTGCATTGTTAGACTCGCCTGTTTACGATTGTAATTACCCATGTGGGTTATTACTGAACACTTGTCAGTGTTCGGTAACCCACATGCATACGGAAACACAGGAGGTTGATTAATCAGTCAACCATTTGTTCAAGGGAACGACTCTAGGTAGAGTCGTTCCCTTGAACGAATCTACCTGGATTTCCTACTTATTTCTGCAACATTACAAGCTCCTAAAGATTTGTTGATTGCAACACGAAAGACCTAGAGCTATCATTCAACTCCCCCTGGTCTATACCCTCCTGATCTATAAATCTCTGCGTCTTCTATGTATTAGTATTCTTGGGTAGGTAAGCTGGATGTGCTGGTAGTGTGAGAGGGTGACTGAGGTACAGAACTAATGTTATTACCTGATACACTTCCCTAACAGTTTTCTTTCACTTGTGCAGTCACTACGAGTGAGCAGGACAGGTCCTGCATCCTGCTGGTACGTCTGCAGGCCGCCGGGGGCACCTGGCGCTGGGTACATAGTGTGTTGCAGGTTAAGGATGCTGCTGACTCCAGCCAGCAGGCTGGTCAGGGCTCTCAGATCTCTAGCAACACCAACACCAACACCAACACCACCACCACCAGCAACAGTAACACAAACACAAACAGCAGTAACTGCAACAGCAGCACGCAACAGCAGCAGCAACAGCAGCCAGTGATCGTGGCCACCAACCAGGTTCTAGGAGAGAAGGAAGCAGCAGTGTTGAGAGCTAACTCTTGGCTCTATCACTACTACACTATGCAGTCCAAACTTCAGTACGGCATCGCTTATGATGCCCACGCTCAACGCGTCCACGCTTACTACCCCCAGGTCATGACCTACCAGGTACGTCACGTTCATGCTTCCTATCCTCAGGTCATGACCTACCAGGTACGTCACGTTCATGCTTCTTATCCTCAGGTCATGACCTACCAGGTACGTCACGTTCATGCTTCCTATCCTCAGGTCATGACCTACCAGGTATGTCACGTTCATGCCTACCTACTACCCCCAGGTCATGACCTACCAGGTACGTCACGTTCATGCTTCCTATCCTCAGGTCATGACCTACCAGGTACGTCACGTTCATGTTTACTACCCCAGGTCATGACCTACCAGGTATGTCACGTTCATGCCTACCTACTATCCCCAGGTCATGACCTACCAGGTACGTCACGTTCATGCTTACTACCCCCAGGTCATGACCTACCAGGTATGTCACGTTCATGCCTACCTACTATCCCCAAGTCATGACCTACCAGGTACGTCACGTTCATGCTTACTACCCCCAGGTCATGACCTACCAGGTACGTCACGTTCATGCTTCCTATCCTCAGGGTCATGACCTACCAGGTATGTCACGTTCATGCTTCCTATCCTCAGGTCATGACCTACCAGGTACGTCACGTTCATGCTTCCTATCCTCAGGTCATGACCTACCAGGTACGTCACGTTCATGTTTACTACCCCCAGGTCATGACCTACCAGGTACGTCACGTTCATGCTTACTATCCTCAGGTCATGACCTACCAGGTACGTCACGTTCATGCTTCCTAACAACCAACAGAAGGTAACGCAACACTACCAGCAGGTAACGCAACACTACCAGCAGGTAACGCAACACTGCCACCAGGTAACGCAACACTGCCACCAGCAGGTAACGCAACACTGCCAGCAGGTAACGCAACACTACCAGCAGGTAACGCAACACTACCAGCAGGTAACGCAACACTACCAGCAGGTAACGCAACACTGCCACCAGGTAACGCAACACTGCCACCAGGTAACGCAACACTACCAGCAGGTAACGCAACACTACCAGCAGGTAACGCAACACTGCCACCCGGTCACCATACGCAACACTCGCTACGCAGGTAACGCAACACTACCAGCAGGTAACGCAACACTACCAGCAGGTAACGCAACACTGCCAGCAGGTAACGCAACACTGCCAGCAGGTAACGCAAACCCCCTGACCCAGCAGGTAACGCAGACTACCAGAGGTAACGCACTACAGCGGTAGCCTCCAGCAGGTAACGCAACACTGCACCAGGTAGCAACACGCCACAGGTAAGCATAGAGGAAGAAAGAGGTAACGCACACTGCCAGAGACAGTACGACATACAGCAGAGAATAAAATAAGACATAGAGGTAGCAACAGAGTAGAAAGCAGGTTAGGAAGAAAGAGCAGAAGAAGCAGAAGAGAGCAGAGGGGGAAAGGGAGGAAGGACAGACAGAAGAGAGAAGAAGAGAGAGAGAAGAGAGAGACAGAGAAGACAGACAGAGAGAGAGACAGAGAGAGAGAGAGAGAGAGAGAGACAGAGAGACAGAAAGAGAGAGACACAGAGAGAGACAGAGAGAGAGAGACAGAGAGAGAGACAGACAGACAGACAAACAGATAGACCCGAGACTTGCTAACACAGAGACCTATAGTGTATGAGAGATCAGGTGCAAGAGACCTGAGGTCCCCACACACACACACACACACACACACACACACACACACACACACACACACACACACACACACACACACACACCACACACACACTCACTCAGATAAGACAGAAAGTGGTTACTGTGGTCGACACACTCTGGTGCAGTGGAAAGTGACTCTTCACAATGCTGTTGCTGGGGTCTGGTATCTGATGGGCTGGGGGGGGGAGCAGCACAGCCCAGCAGGAAGCCGAGACTTAGTGTGACCATCGTCAGTAACAGCAGAGGAAGAACCAGGCGCCTGTAAGGAAACAACTGCAGCAGTCTGCTGCATTCTCAGCAGCAGGGATTATACTGCTGCAGAGGCTGCTGCAGTAGCCTGTGCATCTTGCAGCATTCTCAGCAGCAGGGATTATACTGCTGCAGAGGCTGCTGCAGTAGCCTGTGCATCTTGCAGCATTCTCAGCAGCAGGGATTATGCTGCTGCAGAGGGATGCTGTAGTTTTTGGTGCAGCATGCTGTGCATCCTTCATCAGCATGGGATGCTGTAGATGATGCCAACGTGCGAGATGCATCTCACCAACACAACATAATCCTTCCTGTCACTTACAGTCACTTTTCTAATTCATTATAAGATGCTCCTCTCTGACAACTTACTGAGGGAGGAGAAGGAAGGAAGGAAGGAGATGGAGGGAGGGAGGGAGGGAGAGAGGGAGGGAGGGAGGAGATGGGAGGTAAAATGAGGGAGGTGACTTAGTTTAGTGTGAATGTTTGGGGGAGGTGGAGAGTGTGGGTGTAGAGTCATTGTTGACTATACACATTCCTGTTCAAGGTCTGGTTATCTCCTTCCCCACCCTCTCCCCCTCTCCCCTCTCCCCCATCCACCCTCTTACACACCCACCCACCCACTTAATCCTCCCACCCACCTTCTGCCCCGTGCAACCCCCTGCTTCTCCCCTACCCCCACGTAATACACCCACCCACACTAATGTTCCCCCCACTAAAATGCTTCTCCACCCAGTCTCCTGTTTTCCCCCACCCACCCCTCCTTCACCCATCATCCTCCATCTTCAGTCTCTTGCTGTTTGGTAAGGGGTTGTATATAACTGTTACTAACTGTTAAACATCCCCAAGTTGAGGGAAAGGAGGGCAGGTAGGGGCGAGCAGACCCACCTATGCCTATGGGTGGTGCCATATTCTCTATACTCTTTTAATTTGTAAGACTTAATCTAGTAATAAAGCCTCCATAGGCTAATGTATCATATTAATGTTGGTAGAATTACCGACAAATGTTAGGTACAAGAACACAAGTGTGACATTTTATTGTGGTAATGTTAGACATAGTTCCTATAACGCCTCTCATAACCTACACAGTTATGGGAGTAGGCGCTACCACAGGCCACCATGAGTGCCCACGGGGTACACAGCCCACCATGAGTGCCACGGGGTACACAGCCCACCATGAGTGCCACGGGGTACACAGCCCACCATGAGTGCCCACGGGGTACACTGGCCAACATGAGTGCCCACGGGGTACACAGGCCACCATGAGTGCCCACGGGGGTACACAGCCCACCATGAGTGCCCACGGGGTACACAGGCCACCATGAGTGCCCACGGGGTACACAGGCCACCATGAGTGCCCACGGGGTACACAGGCCACCATGAGTGCCCACGGGGTACACAGCCCACCATGAGTGCCACGGGGTACACAGCCTACCATGAGTGCCACGGGGTACACAGGCCACCATGAGTGCCCACGGGGTACACAGGCCACCATGAGTGCCCACGGGGTACACAGCCCACCATGAGTGCCCACGGGGTACACAGGCCACCATGAGTGCCCACGGGGTACACAGCCCACCATGAGTGCCACGGGATACACAGCCTACCATGAGTGCCACGGGGTACACAGGCCACCATGAGTGCCCACGGGGTACACTGGCCAACATGAGTGCCCACGGGGTACACAGGCCACTATGAGTGCCCACGGGGTACACAGGACACCATGAGTGCCCACGGGTACACAGGCCACCATGAGTGCCCACGGGGTACACAGCCCACCATGAGTGCCCACGGGGTACACAGCCCACCATGAGTGCTCACGGGGTACACAGCCCACCATGAGTGCCCACGGGTACACAGGCCACCATGAGTGCCCACGGGGTACACAGCTCACCATGAGTGCCCACGGGTACACAGTGCCACCATGAGTGCCACGGGGTACACAGCCCACCATGAGTGCCACGGGTACACAGCCCACCATGGGTGCCCATGGGGTACACAGCCCACCATGAGTGCCCACGGGGTACACAGTCCACCATGAGTGCCCAAGGGGCACACAGCCCACCAAAAGTGCCCACGGAGTACACAGGCCACCATGAGTGCCCACGGGCTACGCAGCCCACCATGAGTGCCCACGGGGTACACAGCCCACCATGAGTGCCCACGGGGTACACAGGCCACCATGAGTGCCCACGGTGTACACAGCCCACCATGAGTGCCCACGGGGTACACAGCCCACCATGAGTGCCCACGGGGTACACAGCCCACCATGAGTGCCCACAGAGTAAGTACACAGTCACACTATGCCCATAGCGAGTGCAGGACGACTAAAGCCTCGTATAGTGAAGTACTCTAACACTCGCTAACACATTAACGACCAGGCTGATACACGTGACTCATACAGGTATCTGAGGTGACCAGGGCCCACAGCGACCCCCAGCTCCACGTAAGTACCCTGAAGTAGTATTGAATGTGTATTCTTTGTACTTTGGTGCCACGTGTTAGGGGTCTAGCTGATTACCAACACCAGAGATCTACACTGCAACCATCTCCACACAACTGCCCGTGTGTGTGTGTGTGTGTGTGTGTGTGTGTGTGTGTGTGTGTGTGTGTGTGTGTGTGTGTGTGTTTGTGTTAGAGGTAAGAATTAATTCAGGTAACTAGAAATGAGATGGCGGGTTTCTGGCCTATATTCCACAAATGACTGGACATGGATCACTAACCTAACCAGTCATAACACTGAGACACATTTCTATTCTACACACACCTCTCAGTATGTGGTATCCGTCAGGGAAAATTATAGCTGTTATTACTGCAGCCAGTTTTGTTTCCGTTGGAGTTATAATGTCTGGGTATTGTTATGGAAGGAGTAAGTGTGTGTTTTTGTTTTGTCTACACAGGGTGATGTTGCTGCTGCTGCTGCTGCTGCAGCTGCTGCTGCCGCTGCTTCCTCCTACATGAGCACAGCTTCCCTCAACAGCGGGGCTTACCACCAGGGGTACGGTGCCCCCGCAGCACACCACACCCCTTACTCCCTCTCCACGCCTTCCTCGTACGCCCACCTCCAGCACTACCACCACCACTACTCCGTCAGACTCCAGCATGGGCTGGAGTACTCCCGCGACCCAACCTGGAGTTATTACGACACTCCCCACACTGCCTCCCACACTGCCTCCCATACCGCCTCCCACACTGCCTCTCACACTGCCCATGCTAGCTCCCACACCATCCCACATGCTTCAACCCACGCCTCTACACCCCAGTCCCACACAAGTAACACACACACCCACACAGGCAACACACACGCCCACACGAGTAACACACACGCTCACACGAGCAACACTCACGCCCACTCGACACCAGCTCGTGCCGCCCGCTCGTCGGAGTCCCCGACGGAGACGAAGCGGAAGTCTTCCCCGACCTGCGGGTCCCGACAGACGGGTAGCGAGGGTGGCGGGGTGGCGGTAGCAACGCCCGTGGCAGTGCGGGCAGCACCGGCGGCGGTGCATAAGGGCGCGGCATCCCCAGAGCTGGAGCAGCACCTGGAGGTACCATGGAAGGCGTCACCGACGCAGGAAGTACCAGAGTACCCAGAGTACGCCACCTACATCACGCCTCCGTACTCTGCTGCCACGCCCACCAAACTTAATGTCTTCACCTTCGATGCCCGTGACGCCCACGACGCCTCCCACCACCACCACCACGCCCATCACCACGCCCACGACCACCATCACCATGACCACCATGTGCCTTCAGGTCCCCAGGACCCCAGAGAAGTGCCATGGTGCGCCCATACTTTTGTCAGGTTAGTGCCACTATAGTACACACACACACACAAATGACACTATATAACAACTCTGAAAACCATAATAAAACAATCAAACACAACCGAGAGGATTCAAACCCATAGCAAGTCAGCGATAAAACCAGAGGTCTGACCACTGTACCATGCTGGCCCAATAACTCTCACCCAACTAGGTATATTTCTACACTAGGAAGATTAAGAGAGGCCACAACTGTGACCACAATACCTTGACGACCATGTTGTCGTGAGACTGACCTCATATCAACATGGCTGAGACAGGCTCTAGCTCAGGTCCCTTCAAAACCAAAATCAATGACTCGCAGTGTCGATGACTCGATTGTAGAGAAGTGACGTAGTAGATAAATTAAGACACCATGTGCGACACTTGGTATCTTTATTGTGGGCACTTTTGGCACATACTGGCTTCATCAGTCCTATGCAAAGAAGAACGGTTGAAAATTAGGAGTTTGAGGTAATCAGTCCCTTAGCCTGGAGTCGATATAATCAGTCATCAATTAATCCTTGAGTCTGTGTATGCAGTTATTCACTTAATCCTTGAGTCCAGGTTATCAGTCCATCAATCTGAAAAGACTGATGGACTGATTACATCGACTCCAGGCTGAGGGACTGATTACCTCAAACCCCTTCTGATATTCACCATTCTTCTTCGTATAGGACTGATGAAGCCACTGTGTGGCAAAATATTCCCTCAATAAAGATACCCAAGTGTTATTAGTGTCAGAACTGGCTGGCTACGGGTTCGAATCCTCCCACACTCTCTGAGTGTGTTATGTATCACAGATGGTCTCTCTTATGCTGATATAATTACGGTTAATTACATTCAGGTAATTAACTTTACAGGTGAGATCAGTCATGTTATTAATTCAGGTGTTTTTCTTAACAGATAAGAGAATCGTGTGTTTGTTGACGCTTGTCTTGAAACACCTCCAACAACTGTGTCTAGGTGAGTGTCGCTCTCTCTCCTATCTCTCACTCTCTCTCTCTCTCTCTCTCTCTCTCTCTCTCTCTCTCTCTCTCTCTCTCTCTCTCTCTCTCTCTCTCTCTCTCTCTCTCTCTCTCTCTCTCTCTCTCTCTCTCCTATCTCTCTCTCTCTCTCTCTCTCTCTCTCTCTCATCTTCTTCTGCTCTCTCTCTCTCCATCTCTCTCTCCTCTGTTCTCACTTTCCCATGTCTACTTCGTGTCCTACTTCCCAGTGTTCCTACTTCCCAGTGTTCCTACTTCCCAGTGTTCCTACTTCCCAGTGTTCCTACTTCCCAGTGTTCCTACTTCCCAGTGTTCCTACTTCCCAGTGTTCCTACTTCCCAGTGTTCCTACTTCCCAGTGTTCCTACTTCCCAGTGTTCCTACTTCCCAGTGTTCCTACTTCCCAGTGTTCCTACTTCCCAGTGTTCCTACTTCCCAGTGTTCCTACTTCCCAGTGTTCCTACTTCCCAGTGTTCCTACTTCCCAGTGTTCCTACTTCCCAGTGTTCCTACTTCCCAGTGTACCTACTTCCCAGTGTACCTACTTCCCAGTGTTCCTACTTCCCAGTGTTCCTACTTCCCAGTGTACCTACTTCCCAGTGTACCTACTTCCCAGTGTACCTACTTCCCAGTGTACCTACTTCCCAGTGTACCTACTTCCCAGTGTACCTACTTCCCAGTGTTCATACTTCCCAGTGTTCCTACTTCCCAGTGTTCCTACTTCCCAGTGTTCCTACTTCCCAGTGTACCTACTTCCCAGTGTACCTACTTCCCAGTGTACCTACTTCCCAGTGTTCCTACTTCCCAGTGTACCTACTTCCCAGTGTTCCTACTTCCCAGTGTTCCTACTTCCCAGTGTTCCTACTTCCCAGTGTACCTACTTCCCAGTGTACCTACTTCCCAGTGTACCTACTTCCCAGTGTACCTACTTCCCAGTGTTCCTACTTCCCAGTGTTCCTACTTCCCAGTGTACCTACTTCCCAGTGTACCTACTTCCCAGTGTACCTACTTCCCAGTGTACCTACTTCCCAGTGTTCCTACTTCCCAGTGTACCTACTTCCCAGTGTTCCACTGCTCTCCTGATAATTTTCTTCATAACCTTACAGCAATGAAGGTCAGTGACACTTCACCTATTTGTGGTAGCAGGGGTCGATTTACAGCTCCTGGCCCCGCCTCTTTACTGGTCTTTACTAGGTCCACTCCCTCCCCTCTCCATGAGCTTTGTCGTACCTCTTCTTAAAGCTATGAATGGATCTTGCCTCCACTACATCGCCCTCCAGACTATTCCACTTTCTGACCACTCTGTGACTGAAGAAATACTTCCTAACATCCCTGTGACTCCTCTGAGTCTTCAACTTCCAGTTGTGACCCCTTGTTGCTGTGTCACATCTCTGGAACATCCTCTCCCTATCAACTTTGTCAATTCCTCTCAGTATTTTATATGTCGTTATCATGTCCTCTCTAACCCTCCTGTCCACCAGTGTCGTCAGGCTGATTTCCCTTAACCTCTCCTCGTAACATTCCCCTTAACTCCGGGACTAGTCTTCTTGCAAACCTTTGCACTTTCTCTAATTTCTTGACGTGTTTGGTCAGGAGTGTGTGTACTCACCTAGTTGTGGTTGCAGGGGTCGAGTCAAAGCTCCTGGCCCCGCCTCTTCACTGGCCGCTACTGGGTCACTCTCCCTGCGCCATAAGCTTTATCATACCTCTGCTTAAAGCTATGTATAGAGCCTGCCTCCACTACATCGCTTCCTAAACTATTCCACTTCCCGACAACTCTGTGACTGAAGAAATACTTCCTAACATCTCTGTGATTCATCTGAGTCTTCAACTTCCATCTGTGTCCCCTTGTTGTTGTGTCCCATCTCTGGAACATTCTGTCTCTGTCCACTTTGTCAATTCCTCTCAGTATCTTATATGTTGTTATCATGTCTCCCCTATCTCTCCTGTCCTCCAGTGTCGTCAGGTCCATTTCCCTTAACCTCCCCTCGTAGGACATACCCTTAGCTCCGGGACTAGTCTTGTTGCAAACCTTTGCACTTTCTCGAGCTTCTTCACATGCTTGGCTAGGTGTGGGTTCCAAACTGGTGCTGCATACTCCAATATGGGCCTAACGTACACAGTGTACAGGGTCCTGAACGATTCTTTATTAAGATGTCGGAATGCTGTTCTTAGGTTTGCTAGGCGCCCATATGCTGCAGCAGTTATTTGGTTGATGTGCGCCTCAGGAGATGTGTCTGGTGTTATACTCACCCCAAGATCTTTTTCCTTGATTGAGGTTTGCAGTCTCTGGCCCCTAGGCTGTACTCCGTCTGCGGTCTTCTTGCCCTTCCCCAATCTTCATGACTTTGCACTTGGTGGGGTTGAACTCCAGGAGCCAGTTGCTGGACCAGGCTTGCAGGCTGTCCAGATCCCTTTGTAGTTCTGCCTGGTCCTCGTCCGATTGAATTCTTCTCATCAACTTCACATCATCTGTGTGTGTGTGTGTGTGTGTGTGTGTGCACTACCTGGACTCAGTGCCTTGTATTTCCTACAGGTCCTCCTAGTCTCCACTAGTCGTGTCTGTAGCGGCTACGTGCGTCATCAGGCTACTTGCGTCATCAGGCTACTTGCGTCATCAGGCTACTTGCGTCACCAGGCTACGTGCGTCATCAGGCTACTTGCGTCACCAGGCTACGTGCGTCATCAGGCTACTTGCGTCACCAGGCTACTTGCGTCACCAGGCTACGTGCGTCATCAGGCTACGTGCGTCATCAGGCTACATACGTCACAGTCAGCAGACAACACCAGCAGTCAACAGCCAACACCAGCAGTCAACAGCCAGCACCAGCAGTCAGCACCAGCAGTCAGCAGACAGCACCAGCAGTCAGCACCAGCAATCAGCAGACACCAGCAGCAGTCAGCAGACACCAGCAGCAGTCAGCAGACACCAGCAGCAGTCAGCAGACACCAGCAGCAGTCAGCAGACACCAGCAGCAGTCAGCAGACACCAGCAGCAGACACCAGCAGCAGTCAGCAGACACCAGCAGCAGTCAGCAGACACCAGCAGCAGTCAGCAGACACCAGCAGCAGACACCAGCAGCAGTCAGCAGACACCAGCAGCAGTCAGCAGACACCATTAGCAGTCAGCAGACACCAGCAGCAGTCAGCAGACACCAGCAGCAGACACCAGCAGCAGTCAGCAGACACCAGCAGCAGTCAGCAGACAGCAACACCTGTATTACTGTCAGGCAGAACCATGCAATACCATTGTAAAAAGTCAATAAATTCAACTTGATACAACACTTGGAGAGGAACAACTTATCTAACTTAGCAAGCAATACGGTTTCATCTCTAAAAATTAATTTTGCTGGTCCCTCCGCACTGCTGCAGGGCCACATCCACCCTTCAGGGTGCCGGCACTCTGCTCTCCACCTCCAGGACTTGAGTCTGGTTAACCAGATCCCCCCTCCCCCTGAATCCCTTCATGAATGCTACCTTCACACTCCAACAGCACGTCCAATGCACTAGACCACTTATCTCTGCTAACTCCGATGCAACACGCTTTTATTAGCCTGCTCGATGCACAAGCCCCTAGAACTTAAAACCCTCCTTCACCCGTTCCTCTTCAACCCTTCCAGGGATGACCTCTGCCCCTCGTTCCCGGCCGAGCTATGTATGCTCTTAGTCATCCTGTTCTGTTTCATCGTCTCTAAATTACTGAACCACTTCAATAGTCACTCCTGCTTTATTGCAGTGACCTCAAACACATCTCCATTGCCTCCAGCCTCGTCCTCCTTCTCCTCGCTGCAACGTTGAAAACCCATACCTCACACTCATAAGGCAATGTTTGGTACCACTATACTCTGATACATTTCCCTCTTTTTTACTCTATAGATGTACCTTTCTTTCTCTCTCTCTCTCTCTCTCTCTCTCTCTCTCTCTCTCTCTCTCTCTCTCTCTCTCTCTCTCTCTCTCTCTCTCTCTCTCTCTCTCTCTCTCTCTCTCTCTCTCTCTCTCTCATCATTCTTCCTTATCAATGTACATCAGTACACATACTTGTATGTTGTATGTGTTTAAATTTTAAATAATAAGAATAATTATACAGAATTTCAGTTCATGATCGAGGAAATACACCCTGTATACTCCACCCTGTATACTCCACCATGTATACTCCACCCTGTATACTCCACCCTGTATACTCCACCCTGTATACTCCACTCTGTATACTCCACCCTGTATACTCCACCCTGTATACTCCACCCTGTACCATGATCTCCACCATGTATACTCCACCTGTATACCACCTGTATCCCACCCTGTATACTCCACCCTGTATACTCCACCCTGTATACTCCACCCTGTATACTCCACCCTGTATACTCCACCCTGTATACTCCACCCTGTATAATCCACCCTGTATACTCCTCCCTGTATACTCCTCCCTGTATACTCCACCCTGTATACTCCACCCTGTATACTCCACCCTGTATACTCCACCCTGTATACTCCACCCTGTATAATCCACCTTGTATAGCGATAATTTAAGTTGTATAGATGCCTGTGTAGGACTGTAATTTGTATATTAATTTGCGTTTGTATAATACTCAGTGTTCGTGTGTATATATTACTGTGTTTGTGTTTGTTTGTATAGAGCCGTGTTTTTGTTCCTAAACCTTACTGTTGTTGTTGTTGTTTCCTTGTTTTTTGCGTGAAGGAGGACTTTGTGTATAAGAGATCCTCATGCGTCGTGTATACTGCTGTATGATGTGAATACACAGGTTGTATAACATGCTCTGGCTGGGACGACGTTTCGCCCAACGTACGTTTCCTTGGCGCTCTACATAGAGCGTCTTATACAACCTGTGTATATTATTCACCTTGTATGCTGAGGATAATACTGAACTTGTGGTATTAAAGTATTAATGTGTATGAGTAGTGGTATTTATTGTTCACCTGCGATGTAAAGAGGAGCTAAACTACGTATATATGCATATATATATATATATATATATATATATATATATATATATATATATATATATATATATATATATATATATATATATATATATATATATATATATATATATATATATATATATATATATATATATATATATATATATATATATATATATATATATATATATATATATATATATATGGTCAAGATTTGGTCAGGTTAAAAATTCTATTAATTATAAATTTATCTAATTTATATAACTCTGAACAAATAATTCATGATAAAATTATTACTTTTTTTTGTGAAAGTGATTCAGTTATGTTACTATCAACCACAGACTTGCATGATGCAACTTTCTCAGCATTTTGAAAATCAATTGGATTGTTAAAAATCTCTCATGAGTAAACAGAACATTAGACTCTTGTCCACTTCTAATGTTATATTTATGTTGTAATCTTAGGTCAAGACTTTTACCAGTTTGACCGTAATAAACTTTATCACAGGTTCTACAAGGGATCTTGTAGACACAACCAACACCATTTTAGGGGGAGTTTTTATTAAAAAAAATTTACTGTAACAAGATTTTTAAATATAACTTTGATATCAAAATTCTTAAGCAGAGAAGGAATACCAACCAAGTTTTCATGGTAAGGGAGAACCATCATATTTTTAGTTGAATAAGGTTGGTTGTCCCTTTTTGAACTGTAAAAAGTATTTCTAACAATTACAAAAGATTTATCAATTACGTTTTTGGGTATTTTATTCGCCATTTCAAGAAAAATCTTCAAAATATCCCCATCTATGAACTCTGGGCTGCAAATATGCAAAGCTCTCAAGAACACTGATGAGAATACAGAAAGTTAAACTCTGTCATGATGTAAAATAACTAAGGACTAGTGAGAGAGGATTTCCCATTGCCATACCAAACTTCTGAGTGTAAAACTCGCCATTAAACACAATTTTTTTTTACCACATTCCAAATATTACTATCACCCCTACCATGACCACCACTACTATCATGGTCCACCCCTACCATGAACACCACTACCATGATCACCACTACTATTATGGTCCACCCCTACAATGAACACCACTACCATGACCACCACTACTATCATGGTCCACACCTACCATGACCACCACTACTATCATGGTCCACACCTACCATGAACACCACTACCATGATCACCACTACTATTATGGTCCACCCCTACCATGAACACCACTACCATGACCACCACTACTATAATGGTCCACACCTACCATGAACACCACTACCATGATCACCACTACTATTATGGTCCACCCCTACCATGAACACCACTACCATGACCACCACTACTATCATGGTCCACACCTACCATGAACACCACTACCATGATCACCACTACTATTATGGTCCACCCCTACCATGAACACCACTACCATGACCACCACTACTATAATGGTCCACACCTACCATGAACACCACTACCATGATCACCACTACTATTATGGTCCACCCCTACCATGAACACCACTACCATGACCACCACTACTATCATGGTCCACACCTACCATGAACACCACTACCATGATCACCACTACTATTATGGTCCACCCCTACCATGAACACCACTACCATGACCACCACCACTACCATGACCACCACTACCATAAACACCACTACCATAAACACCACTACCATGATCACCACTACTATTATGGTCCACCCCTACCATGAACACCACTACCATGACCACCACTACTAGCATTTTCCACCACTACCATGAACAACACTACCATGAACACCACTACCGTGACCACCACTACCATGAACACCCGTACCATGACCACCACTACTATCATGGTCCACCACTACCATGACCACCACTACCATCAACACCACTACCATCATGATCCACCACTACCATGAACATCCTTACCATGACCAGCACTACCATCAACACCACTACCATCATGGTCTACCACCACCATGACTACAGCAGGAACTGAAACAAGTCTGGACAAAATTAGGAATAAATGAAGATGTGGATTAGAACAGAAGGAGCGTGACCACCACAGATGGCGAGAAAGAACCACACACCTTCGATTGTAACAAAGTAAAATAAATACTGCTTTGAAACAGAGACAGTAAATATTGCTTTGAAACATAGTAAATACTGCTTTGAAACACAGTAAATACTGTTTTGAAACATACAATAAATATTTATTTTAAAAATGAAAGAGAGCCAAGAAAATTCAGTAAAATTAAAAATAATTAAGATTTCTCCCTCAAAGTGAGGTGCTTTTATGTTTATATAGAACTCTTGATACAGGGAGTTGGAGCTACTTTCTCCTTCCTTGAATCAAATTTGATTAGCTCCTATTCCCCTGGCACTGTATGACCCTGTGATGAGAGAGTGAGAGAGAGAGAGAGCCGGGGGGGGGGGAAGGAATGCTCTTGTCTAAGGTGATGTTGATAACTAAGTGAAAGCTTTCAATAAACACATCTTTAATCTCCACAACAAAGACATCTCCCACCAGCAGTGTGTGACGAAGTCTCCAGCTCAGCCTTGGTTCAGCTTCCGTTGTGGAGATGCTGCTACTGCTGAGTACAAGGCTTGGAGAAGACATAAGAGGCATCCCACTCTCTGTACCTGGAAGCTGCACAGTCAAGCCTCTGGGCAAATAAAAGAAGTCCAAAAGTTGGCCGTCTCTGGATGGTAGACTGACACATAGAGAAAAGTGGCGTCAGGTAGAGTGGACTCATAAAATCTGGTGGTCCTTGATCAAGGACAGACATTATTCCACCACTCAATAGACAGGTAGGTTAAGTTAGGTATGGATCGTCAGGACAAGTGGAAAGTCTCTACTAGTAGTCATGAGAAAGCTGATCTCTTTGCCAAATACTTTGCTGCCAAGATGTAAGTTGTTGACCCATCAACAACTTTGCTAACCGCAAGAACTGTGTCAAAGTTGCCAGTGGTGACAATAAGACAGGATGAAGTATATCTTCTCTTAGATCACTGGATCAAGAAAAGGCCCAGATAAGTTGAGCCCAAGATTGCTGAGTAGATGTGCAGACCAGCTAGCAGCACCTCTAACTCGCATCTATCAGCACTGCCTAGCACAGTGTAAATGGTCTTCTCTGGAAAGAGGCAAATGTGGTCCCAGTTCACAAAAAGAAGAGCAGAACGGAAATCAGCAACTACAGACCAGTGTCACTCCTGTCAGTCACTGGCAAGATTCTTGAGACAATAATCTCACGGCAGATGACAGAGTTTTTCGACTATCACACTTCTTTGTGACCGTCAATATGGCTTCAGAAAAGATCACTCTGCTGCTGACTTGCTGTTAAGCCTCTCCACTAAGTATAGCACCAGGGACTCTTGGCTCAACTGCAAGCACTAGGAGTCACTGGCTCTGTACTGTCTCCTTAGTGATTACCTTCAAGGTAGATCTCTCAGAGTAGTTCTTAATGGGACAGATTCAACAAGACACACTACTGGGACAAGTGTTCCACAGGGAAGTGTGCTTGGGCCATTGTTATGGAATGTCTACTTCAATGACCTTCTTCAACTCATCCAAGAGGAAGAGTTGAAGGAGAAAATGCCAGCTGCTCTAAGTTACATCAATCACCAGCTTACAGTTATATTAACCTGGGGAAAACTATGGCAAGTCACATTTGCTCCTGAGAAAACACAAATGAAGATGGTCTTTAGGCACCATGATGGTAATGCTGGAGCAGTGGTAAGAATTAATGGGAGAATGTTGGTACCCGGGGATGAAGTTGATATCCTTGGGCTAAAATTTGACTCCAAACTGACCATGAAGAACAACGTTGTAAATCTTGCAAACAAGGCGGCCAAGAAGCTTACAGCACTTAGACGTATCTGGCATCTGCTTGACAGTAGAGGTTGCAAGATTCTGTTCGACGCACAAGTACGCTCACACCTTGAGTATGCTCCACTTTCTTGGATTGTCTGCCCCCGTCTCACCTACGACTTCTTGACATATTAGAGAACAGAGCAAGATGACTCATCTCTCGGCTGGACCCGGCTGGACAGTTCTGTCATTTCAGGAGAGCCTTCACCACCAGAGGGACGTGGGTGGCCTTACTGTTATGTACAAGGTCAATATTGTCAAGGTACCACACTTGGGTCCACCGTAAATACAGCGAGAAGTGAGCTTCTACACCACAAGACGGGCAGCAAACAACAACTACACTCTGGCTGTAACCTTCACCAGAACATCACTTCATCTGAGATCATTTATTCCCAGACTGAATCGAGACTGGAACATGTTCGTACAGCATAATGACATCAACGAAATAAAGTCAGTTGACCAAATGAAATCACTGGCCCACTGACGGCCCTCTGACGGCCCACTGACGGCCCACTGACGGCCCACTGACGGCCCTCTGACGGCCCACTGACGGCCCACTGACGGCCCACTGATAACTCCAACTTTATCCTGCTTCCTGTTTGTATATATCTTAACAATAAAAAAGGCTTTACAATAAGCTGATGTAGGTAACAGCTCTTAGCTTGTAAATAAAGTTAGGAACATTAACCTAACTTTATACAACCCTGTGTAAGAGAGAGAGAGAGAGAGAGAGAGAGAGAGAGAGAGAGAGAGAGAGAGAGAGAGAGAAATTAAGAACACAATCACTCAACATCCTCTCTCCCCCCAGCTCAGTAATCACCAACAACAACAATCTCCACCGCTGATCATCGAAATAACTGAGGCCTAAATAGGCCTATAACGAGCGTCTCTGGGCCTACAGCACCGGCCTCCACTCCCTCTTTTTATCTTCCCCCCCAAAAAAAAAAAACAGGATTTACCCCCAAAAAAACATTTACGTGCTTATATAAAAAAAATACAATTTCTATGTTAAATTTTCGGGAAATTTGGATAGGTCATTAAGGGTGGAAATTGTGTGATTCTGAATTGATCGTTCCTGGAGGGAGGTTGCTGGGCCACGCCCACCTGATGCACCTCCACCAATCAGCGACCAGGACGAATCTGCACTGGCCAATCAGCGGCGAGATCATCATCATAATGGGCGGAGTCAGACAAAACCGGAATTTTGATTGGTTTAATGATTAGTATGGGTGAGTCCGGGGGTAGAGTACCTGGGGTTGTACCTGGGGTAGAGTACCTGGGTACTGTACCTGGGGTAGAGCATCTGGGGTACTGTACCTGGGGTAGAGTACCTGGGGTTGTACCTTCGGTAGAGTACCTGGGTACTGTACCTGGGGTAGAGCATCTGGGGTACTGTACCTGGGGTAGAGTACCTGGGGTTGTACCTTCGGTAGAGTACCTGGGTACTGTACCTGGGGTAGAGCATCTGGGGTACTGTATCTGGGGTAGAGTACCTGGGTAGAGTATCTAGGGTACTGTACCTGGGGTAGAGTACCTTGGGGTACTGTACCTGGGGTAGAGTACCTGGGGTACTGTACCTGGGTTAGAGTTCCTGGGGTACTGTACCTGGGGTACAGTACCTGGGGTAGAGTACCTAGGGTAGAGTTCCTGGGTAGAGTGCCTGTGGTACTGTATCTAGGGAAGAGTATATGGGGTATTGTACCCAGGTACAGTACCTGGGGTACTGTACCTGGGGCAACGTACCTGGTGTAGAGTACCTAGGGTACTATAACTGGGGTACTGCACCTACGAATCAGTACCTGGGGTAGAGTACCTGGGGTACTGTACCTGAGGTAGAGTACCTGGAGTACTGTACTTGGGGTAGAGTACCTGGGGTAGAGTGCCTGGGGTACTGTACCTGGGGTAGAGTACCTGGGTAAAGTACCTGGAGTACTGTACTTGGGGTAGAGTACCTGGGGTAGAGTACCTGGGGTACAGTACCTGAAGTACAGTACCTGGGCACAGTACATGGGGTACAGTACCTGAAGTACAGTACCTGGGGTAAAGTACCTGAAGTACAGTACCTGGGGCACACTACATGGGGTACAGTACATGGAGTACAGTAAATAGGGCACAGTACCTGGGGTTCAGTACTTGAAGAACAGTACCTGTGGTACAGTACCTGGGGCACAAAATACGGGGTACAGTAACTGGGGTGCAGTACCTGGGGCACAGTACATGGGGTACAGTAACTAGGGTACAGTACCTGAAGTACAGTACCTGGGGTACAGTATTTGAAGTACCTAGGGCAGGGTATCTGGGGTACAGTACCTGAAGTACAGTACCTGGGGGTACAGTACCTGAAGTACAGTACCTGGGGTACAGTATCTGAAGTACCTGGGGCACAGTACCAGTGGCATAGTACCTGGGTTACAGTACCCGGAGCACAGTACTGGGGTTCAGTACCTGGGGCACAGTACCTGGGTTACTGTACCTGAAGTACAGTACCTGGGTACAGTACCTGAAGTACAATACCTGGGGCACAGTACTTGGGGTACAGTACCTGGATACAGTACCTGAAGTACAGTACCTGGGGCACAGTATCTGAAGTACAGTACCTGGGGCACAGTACCTGAAGTACAGTACCTGTTGCACAGTACCTGGGATACATTATCTGAAGTACTGTACCTAGGGTACAGTACCTGGGGTACATTACATGAAGTACAGTACCTGGGGTACAGTACCTGAAGTACAGTACCTGGGGTACAGTACCTGAAGTACAGTACCTGGGGTACAGTACCTGAAGTACAACACCTGGGGTACAGCACCTGGGGTACAGTACCTGAAGTACAGCACCTGGGGTACAGTAGTTTCAGAGATGGCATCCAATCCGTGCATTGGGGGTTCCCACGGTGTGGGCGCGCTGGCGGGCGCGCAGGGGCAGGCTGACCAGTGCCCAGAACAGGTTACTGGGGGTGTGTGGGGGTCAGGGGGTCGCTGGGGTGGAGTGGTCAGCTGTAATGATACCCCAGGCTGGGCGCAAGCATTAATCAGGGAGAAAGATGCGCAGTATACCAGCATAATAACAGTGCGCAACGCCACCGCTAAACCAACATGGCCGACCAACACTAACACTAGCCAACAAACACACTGTGTTGTTGTTGTTACTGTTGTTGTTGTGGTTGTTGCTGTGGTTGTTACTGTTGTTGTTGTAGTTGTTACTGTTGTTGTTGTGGTTGTTACTGTTGTTGTTGTGGTTGTTACTGTTATTGTTTTGGTTATTGTTGTTGTTGAAGGCACTGGCTGGCTCTTGGTTCCAGACACTCTTGGTTTCTGGCACTCTTGGTTCCTGGCACTCTTGGTTCCTGGCACTATTGGTTCCTGGCACTCTTGGTTCTTGGCACTCTTGGTTCCTGGCACTTTTGGTTCCTGGCACTCTTGATTCCTGGCACTCTTGGTTCTTGGCACTCTTGGTTCCTGGCACTCTTGGTTCCTGGCACTCTTGGTTCTTGGCACTCTTGGTTTCTGGCACTTTTGGTTCCTGGCACTCTTGATTCCTGGCACTCTTGGTTCCTGGCACTCTTGGTTCCTGGCACTCTTGGTTCTCATGGCCTGAAACCTCGGTTTCCCAGCCAGTGAGGGTTGAGGGGAGAGGGAGAGAATGGAGAGGAGAGAGAGGGAGGGGAGAGAGAGAGAAAAGAAAAGAGAGAGAGAGAGAGAGAGAGAGAGAGAGAGAGAGAGAGAGAGAGAGAGAGAGAGAGAGAGAGGTGTTCATAAGATTGTGTGGGAATTTTTTGGGATGAACGCTGAAGGTGGGGGTAAGAAGATGATGAGGAGGGGGAGAAGGCGGTGGAGGGTGTAGAGAGAGGGGTGGGGGAGAGGGTGGTGGGAGTGGGGGGCGGACAGTGGTCAGTTTGGGCAAGTTGAGGTAGCGTGTGAAGGTAATCACCCCAGCAACCAGCATGCTAGGTGTAGCTCTCTCAGGCAACCCCCACCCCTTGCCTCTACCAGGCTACTACCCCGCTACTACCATGCTACTACCCCGCTACTACCACGCTCCTACACCACACTGCTACAACCACGCTGCTGCACCATACCACAACCATGCTATTACACAACTACGCTTATTACCATCCAGCTGTGGTGTTACTCTGCGACTCTCATCAGTGCTACAACAGCTGTTGTTCTGTAAGGATATTGCTGCAAGTGTACGCCATGAGTGAATGTGGTTTCGCCAAATTCTCTCCTTCAGTTCATGATTACTTCTGAAATTCATGATAGAAGTTAAACCTAGGAAGCGTGTAAGTATTGTAGATCTTAGAAAACATGATGATTTGAGTATCAGACAGATCGCCGAAAAACTTGAGCCTAGCAAAGTGAACTGTTGGTCGGATTCTGAAGAGCTGACGACACTGGTGATTGTGGAGCGCTGCGTCGAGGAAGATGTGGAAGAAAACGCAAGACAACACCTGACGATGACATAGGAAATAGTGTGAAGGTTCCCAAGAAAACCAGCAAAGATCTACAGCGAGATTTGGCTTCAGATGGTGTACATATTGGCTGGCAGAAGTGCCAGAAAGCCCGCAAACAAACAGTTATTGGCTGCTGTTATGAAGAAAAAACGGCTGCGGTGGACACTCGATCATAAAGGATGGAAGACAGATGAATGGAGAAAAGTTATATTTTCAGATGAGGCGCATTTTGAAGTACATGGGTACAGATCAGTGGTAGTGAGAAGCAGCAAAAACGAACCTCTTCGGAACAGACTCTTTCAAGAAGCGTCAAAACACCCACCTAAGATGTCTTGAGACAGTTTTACTGTTAAAGGCCCTGGACAGCTTGTTATTATTGAGGGAACAATGACCAGTGACAAATACAAGGCAATCCTGGCAACTTATTTGTTTCCCATTGTGAATAGAAACTTTCCTGATGGGGAAGGTATTTTCCAGCAGGATCTTGCTCCATGCCAGACTTCCAAAAACAAATGCTGACATTCTTCGAAGAGAGTGAGCTAAGCGTTCTAAAACTGGCCTGGAAAACCTCCTGACCTCAATCCAGCTGAGAATCTATGGACAATAACCAAATACAGGATCGCAAAACAAGACTGTTCAGTTGTGGAGAAGGTAATTGTTGCTGTTATTAGGACCTGGTACCACCACCAACAACTTGCCAAAATGTGTTCAACATTGGTTGATTCTGTCAGTGAGAGAAGCAATGATTATAAAAAACAAAGGCTGGTCATATCTCTTACGAAATTAATTATCTGTCATATCACTGCCGGGTATTTTTCAAATACCCGGGTTGTGTGTGCAATATGCAAACTGCTGTAGTTAATATACACTGGCTGGAACACAATACCCTGGCTGGAACACAATACCCTGGCTGGAACACAATAACCTGGCTGGAGCACAATACCCTGGCTGGAACACAATACCCTGGCTGGAATACAATACTCTGGCTGGAGCACAATACCCTGGCTGGAACACAATACCCTGGCTGGAACACAATAACCTGGCTGGAGCACAATACCCTGGCTGGAACACAATACCCTGGCTGGAATACAATACTCTGGCTGGAACACAATACCCTGGCTGGAACACAATACACTGGCTGGAACACAATACCCTGGCTGGAACACAATACCCTGGCTGGAATACAATACTCTGGCTGGAGCACAATACCCTGGCTGGAACACAATACCCTGACTGGAGCACAATACCCTTGCTGGAACACAATAACCTGGCTGGAGCACAATACCCTAGCTGGAACACAATACCCTGGCTGGAATACAATACTCTGGCTGGAGCACAATACCCTGGCTGGAACACAATACCCTGGCTGGAGCACAATACCCTGGCTGGAACACAATAACCTGGCTGGAACACAATACCCTGGCTGTAACACAATACCCTGGCTGGAACACAATAACCTGGCTGGAACACAATACCCTGGCTGGAATACAATACTCTGGCTGGAATACAATACTCTGGCTGGAGCACAATACTGGCTGGAACACAATAACCTGGCTGGAACACAATACCCTGGCTGGAACACAATACCCTGGCTGGAATACAATACTCTGGCTGGAGCACAATACCCTGGCTGGAACACAATACCCTGGCTGGAATACAATACTCTGGCTGGAACACAATACCATTGCTGGAACACAATACCCTGGCTGGAACACAATAACCTGGCTGGAGCACAATACCCTGGCTGGAACACAATACCCTGGCTGGAGCACAATACCCTGGCTGGAACACAATAACCTGGCTGGAACACAATACCCTGGCTGGAACACAATACCCTGGCTGGAATACAATACTCTGGCTGGAGCACAATACCCTGGCTGGAGCACAATACCCTGGCTGGAACACAATAACCTGGCTGGAACACAATACCCTGGCTGGAACACAATACCCTGGCTGGAATACAATACCCTGGCTGGAACACACACACACACACACGCAGATTTGTGAATCAGGGAGATAAGGGAGGCTGGTCCCTCCCTGATTAAGGGAGGTGATGTTCCATCAGCGGCGGTGGCTGGACTCACCACTGGCTACTTCACGACCTTCCCTCCCTCCCTCCCTCCTTCCCTCCCCCACCTTCCACCCCCTCCCCTCAACATAATAAGGAGTAATGATCAAACGTGTGAGTTAAGGGTAGAGAGGGGGAAGGGGTGAGCCTACCTACAAAGGGAAGGGGGTGACACCTCCACCCCTCTTCACATACCAATCTACCTTTCTGGCTCTTCCCCTTCCCTCTCCCTCACCCCATACCCCTACCTAATTAAAAACAAATCAGAGGAGGTGGAATGGGGCGTGAGGGGTGGTGGAGAGAGGAAATAAGGGGAAATGGGTAGGAAGGGGAAATGAGGAAGGAAGGGGAAATCAAGGCAAGAGGAAACGAGGAGAGAATAAGTGGTATAAGAGTAGGGGGGTGAGGGGGGAAAGTGTTGATTGGGAGGGGTGTGGAGGGTTCGGAAGGAGGGGGGGAAGGGAAGGAGGTGCAGCAGCAACCACCTACCACTTACCCTCCCCCCTAAACACCCCCTCCCTCAACTCCCCCCAAATCGTCAGCGGCTGCTGGACCCACCGTGGGAAACTGTCTGACCTGCTGACCTGCCCCTGGGGCACTACACGGCCTGCTTGACCTGACCTGCTGACCTGCCCCTGGGGCACTATAAAGCCTACCTGACCAGACCTACCCTGTGGCACTACAAAGCCTGCGTGACCTGACAAGCCACTGAGGCACTATAAAGCCTACCTGACCAGACCTACCCTATGGCACTACAAAGCCTGCGTGATCTGACCTGCCCTAGGGCACTACACAGCCTGCCTGATCTGACCTGCTACCCTGAACATAAGAGTAGTGGAACACTGCAGCAGGCCTACTGGCCCATACAAGCCAGCTCCTAATCAAAACCAGTCAGGTATTTGTCCAGTCTCTTTCCTTCCAGAGTTGTCCAGGAATTTACCTCAGTATCTCAACTGCGTGTAAATCAGTTACTAGTGCAGTATTTTATACCTCTTTATAAGGTTCTGCCTCGCATGGGCCAGGAGACCTGCTGCAGTGCTCCTTCTTTCGTATTTTCTTTATAAACCAGGAACTCCAGGTGTTCCAGCTCCAGGTGTTTCATTCTTTATACTATTAATAATGTTGGTGAAGAGTCTCAACACTACGGTACAGTGACCAGTCTACTGACCTGCCCTGACCAGGTGCACTACACACCCTGTCTGACCTGCCCTGACCTGGTGCACTACACACCCTATCTGACCTGCCCTGACCTGGTACACTACACAGCCTGTCTGACCTGCCCTGACCTGGTGCACTACACACCCTGTCTGACCTGCCCTGACCTGGTGCACTACACAGCCTGTCTGACCTGCCCTGACCTGGTACACTACACAGCCTGTCTGACCTGCCCTGACCTGGTGCACTACACAGCCTACTGATCTACTCTGCATAAACCCAGCCTCACCATACATAACCCAGCCTCACCATACATAACCCAGCCTCACCATACATAACCCAGCCTCACCATACATAAACTCAGCCTCACCATACATAAACTCAGCCTCACCATACATAAACTCAGCCTCACCATACATAAACTCAGCCTCACCATACATAAAATCAGCCTCACCATACATAAACTCAGCCTCACCATACATAAACTCAGCCTCACAACACATAAACTCAGCCTCATCATACATAAACTCAGCCTCACCATACATAAACTCAGCCTCACCATACATAAACTCAGCCTCACCATACATAACCCAGCCTCCCCATACATAAACTCAGCCTCCCCATACATAAACTCAGCCTCACCATACATAACCCAGCCTCACCATACATAAACTCAGCCTCACCATACATAAACTCAGCCTCACCATACATAAACTCAGCCTCACCATACATAAACTCAGCCTCACCATACATAAACTCAGCCTCACCATACATAAACTCAGCCTCACCATATATAACTCAGCCTCACCATACATAACTCAGCCTAACCATACATAAACTCAGCCTCACCATACATAAACTCAGCCTCACCATACATAAACTCAGCCTCACCATATATAACTCAGCCTCACCATACATAAACTCAGCCTCACTATACATAAACTCAGCCTCACCATACATAAACTCAGCCTCACCATACATAAACTCAGCCTCACCATACATAAACTCAGCCTCACCATACATAAACTCAGCCTCACCATACATAAACTCAGCCTCACCATATATAACCCAGCCTCACCATGCATAACTCAGCCTCACCATACATAAACTCAGCCTCAACATACATAACCCAGCCTCACCATACATAACCCAGCCTCACCATACATAAACTCAGCCTCACCATACATAACCCAGCCTCACCATACATAAACTCAGCCTCACCATACATAACCCAGCCTCACCATACATAAACTCAGCCTCACCATACATAAACTCAGCCTCACCATACATAACCCAGCCTCACCATACATAAACTCAGCCTCACCATACATAAACTCAGCCTCACCATACATAAACTCAGCCTCACCATACATAAACTCAGCCTCACCATACATAAACTCAGCCTCACCATACATAACCCAGCCTCACCATACATACCCCACCTTACCATACATAAACTCAGCCTCACCATACATAACCCAGCCTCACCATACATAAACTCAGCCTCACCATACATAAACTCAGCCTCACCATACATAAACTCAGCCTCACCATACATAAACTCAGCCTCACCATACATAAACTCAGCCTCACCATACATAACCCAGCATCACCATACATAACCCAGCCTCACCATACATAAACTCAGCCTCACAACACATAAACTCAGCTTCACCATACATAAACTCAGCCTCACAATACATAAACTCAGCCTCACCATACATAAACTCAGCCTCACAATACATAAACTCAGCCTCACCATACATAACCCAGCCTCACCATACATAAACTCAGCTTCACCATACATAAACTCAGCCTCACCATACATAAACTCAGCCTCACCATACATAAACTCAGCCTCTAGCCATAAACTCAGCCTCACATACATAAACTCAGCTTCACCATACATTAACTCAGCCTCACCATACATAAACTCAGCCTCACCATACATAAACTCAGCCTCACAACACATAAACTCAGCCTCACCATACATAAACTCAGCCTCACCATACATAAACTCAGCCTCACCATACATAAACTCAGCCTCACCATACATAAACTCAGCCTCACCATAACCAGCCTCACCATACATAAACTCAGCCTCACCATACATAAACTCAGCCTCACCATACATAAACTCAGCTTCACCATCATAAACACAGCCTCACCATACATAACCCAGCCTCACCATACATAAACTCAGCCTCACCTCCTAAACTCAGCCTCACCATACTAACTCAGCCTCACCATACATAAACTCAGTCACACATCAGCCCCCTAAACTCAGCCTCACTACATAAACTCAGCCTCACCATACATAAACTCAGCCTCACATCATAAACCCAGCCTCACCATACATAACTCTAGCCTCACCATACATAACCAGCCTCACCATAATAACCCAGCCTCACCATACATAAACTCAGCCTCTACTACCATACTATAAACTCAGCCTCACCATCATAAACTCAGCCTCACCATACATAAACTCAGCCTCACCATACATAAAATCAGCCTCACCAAAATACTCCATAAACTCAGCCTCACCATACATAAACTCAGCTCCTCTAACTCAATCACCATATAACTCAGCTCTCATCCATACATAACTCAGCCTCACCATACATAAACTCAGCCTCACCATACATAAACTCAGCCTCACCATACATAAACCAGCCTCACCATACATAAACTCAGCCTCCCAGCTACATAAACTCAGCCTCACCATACATAACCCAGCCTCACCATACATAAACTCAGCCTCACCATACATAACTCAGCCTCACCATACATAAACTCAGCCTCACCATACATAAACTCAGCCTCCCCAGCCTCACATAAACTCAGCCTCACCATACATAAACTCAGCCTCACCATAATAACTCAGCCTCACATACATAAACTCAGCCTCACCATACATAACTCAGCCTCACCATACATAACTCAGCCTCACCATACATAAACTCAGCCTCACCATCATAAACTCAGCCTCACCATAATAAACTCAGCCTCAACTCAGCTACATAAACTCAGCCTCACCTACCAGTCACATAAACTCCAGCCTCACCATACATAAACTCAGCCTCACCATACATAAACTCAGCCTCACCATACATAAACTCAGCCTCACCATACATAAACTCAGCCTCACCATAATAACTCAGCCTCACCATGCATAACTCAGCCTCAACATACATAAACTCAGCCTCCAACATAATACTCAGCCTCACCATACATAAACTCAGCCTCACCTATACAGCTACAAACTCAGCCTCACCATACATAACCCAGCCTCACATACATAAACTCAGCCTCACCATACATAAACTCAGCCTCACCATACATAAACTCAGCCTCACCATACATAAACTCAGCCTCACCATACATAAACTCAGCCTCACCATACATAAACTCAGCCTCACCATACATAACCCAGCCTCACCATACATAACTCAGCCTCACCATATATAACCCAGCCTCACCATACATAAACTCAGTCTCACCATACATAAACTCAGCCTCACCATACATAAACTCAGCCTCACCATACATAACCCAGCCTCACCATACGTAAACTCAGCCTCACCATACATAAACTCAGCCTCACCATACATAAACTCAGCCTCACCATACATAAACTCAGCCTCACCATACATAAACTCAGCCTCACCATACATAAACTCAGCCTCACCATACATAAACTCAGCCTCACCATACATAAACTCAGCCTCACCATACATAAACTCAGCCTCACCATACATAAACTCAGCCTCACCATACATAAACTTAGTCTTACTCATTAAAAACCTCATTATTTAATAACATCAGTTATAAGTGTTGGTTTATAAGTAAACCCTGGCCGTTGGTTTATAATTAAACCATGGCGGCCGGGTAGAGTATGTAGACTCACGTCCGATAACAAGACAACTGCCTGGTTTAGCTCTCTTAATTACACCCCAGCCAGGTTAATTATAAACCAGGGGGCAGGTATAAACCTAGGGGATACCTCGGGGGATGACAGAGAGAGGGGGTATCCTTCCCCCTTACTCTCCCTCCCCTCTCTCTCTCTCTCTCTCTCTCTCTCTCTCTCTCTCTCTCTCTCTCTCTCTCTCTCTCTCTCTCTCTCTTCTCTCTCTCCCCTCGTCCTTACTCTCTGAGGGGTCCCTGAGGGTTCCCCTGGGGGCAGGTATCCCCAGGGAGTTCCCCTGGGGCAGGTATCCCCGGGGGGTTCTCTTGGAGGCAGGGATCCCCCGGGGTTCCCATGGGGGCAGGTATCCCTCGGGGGTTCCCCTGGTGGCAGGGATTCCCTGGGGTTCCCCTGGGGGCAGGGATTCCCGGGGGGTTCACCTGGGGGCAGGGATTCTTTAGGGGTTCCCCTGAGGGCAGGTATCCCCCGGGGGTTCCCCTGCTGGCAGGGATTCCCGGGGGTTCCCCTGGGGGCAGGTATCCCTACCCAGGTGTTCCTCTGGGGCAGGTATCCCAGGGGTTCCCTGGGGCAGGTAATCCGGGTTACCCTGCTGGGGGTAGTAGTAGTGATCAGGGTCCCTGGCATGTATCCTGGGGCTGAGTGTTCCGGGGTTCATTGGGGCAGGGATGCCGGTGTCTCTGAGAGGTATCCCGGGGTTCTGAGAGGAGGTAATCAGGGTTACTGGAGCAGGTAGTGATTGTGGTAGTAGTAGTGATTGTGGTAGTAGTAGTGATTGTGGTAGTAGTAGTGATTGTGGTAGTAGTAGTGATTGTGGTAGTAGTAGTGATTGTGGTAGTAGTAGTGATTATGGTAGTAGTAGTAGTGATTGTGGTAGCAGTAGTGATTGTGGTAGTAGTAGTGATTGTGGTAGTAGTAGTGACTGTGGTAGTAGTAGTGATTATGGTAGTAGTAGTAGTGATTGTGGTAGCAGTAGTGATTGTGGTAGTAGTAGTGATTGTGGTAGCAGTAGTGATTGTGGTAGTAGTGATTATGGTAGTAGTAGTAGTGATTGTGGTAGCAGTAGTGATTGTGGTAGTAGTAGTGATTGTGGTAGTAGTAGTGATTGTGGTAGTAGTAGTAGTGATTGTGGTAGTAGTAGTAGTAGTGATTGTAATAGCAGTAGTGATTGTGGTAGTAGTTGTGATTGTGGTAGTAGTAGTGATTGTGGTAGTAGTAGTAGTGATTGTGGTAGTAGTAGTAGTGATTGTGGTAGCAGTAGTGATTGTGGTAGTAGTTGTGATTGTGGTAGTAGTAGTGATTGTGGTAGTAGTAGTGATTGTGGTAGTAGTAGTAGTGATTGTGGTAACAGTAGTGATTGTGGTAGTAGTAGTGATTGTGGTAGTAGTGATTATGGTAGTAGTAGTGATTGTGGTAGTAGTAGTGATTATGGTAGTAGTAGTAGTTATTGTGGTGGTAGTAGTAGTGATTGTGGTAGCAGTAGTGATTGTGGTTGTAGTAGTGATTGTGGTAGCAGTAGTGTTTGTTGTAGTAGTTGTGATTGTGGTAGTAGTAGTGATTGTGGTAGTAGTAGTGATTGTGGTAGTAGTAGTAGTGATTGTGGTAACAGTAGTGATTGTGGTAGTAGTAGTGATTGTGGTAGCAGTAGTTATTGTGGTAGTAGTAGTGATTGTGGTAGCAGTAGTGATTGTGGTAGTAGTAGTGATTGTGGTAGCAGTAGTGATTGTGGTAGTAGTAGTGATTGTGGTAGTAGTAGTGATTGTGGTAGCAGTAGTGATTGTGGTAGCAGTAGTGATTGTGGTAGTAGTAGTGATTGTGGTAGTAGTAGTGATTGTGGTAGTAGTGATTATGGTAGTAGTAGTGATTGTGGTAGTAGTAGTGATTATGGTAGTAGTAGTAGTGATTGTGGTAGTAGTAGTGATTGTGGTAGCAGTAGTGATTATGGTAGTAGTAGTGATTGTGGTAGCAGTAGTGATTGTTGTAGTAGTAGTAGTGATTGTGGTAGCAGTAGTGATTGTGGTAGCAGTAGTGATTATGGTAGTAGTAGTGATTGTGGTAGTAGTAGTGATTGTGGTAGTAGTAGTGATTGTGGTAGCAGTAGTGATTGTGGTAGCAGTAGTGATTGTGGTAGTAGTAGTGATTGTGGTAGCAGTAGTGATTGTGGTAGTAGTGATTATGGTAGTAGTAGTGATTGTGGTAGCAGTAGTGATTGTGGTAGCAGTAGTGATTGTGGTAGTAGTAGTGATTGTGGTAGTAGTAGTGATTGTGGTAGCAGTAGTGATTGTGGTAGTAGTAGTGATTATGGTAGTAGTAGTGATTGTGGTAGCAGTAGTGATTGTGGTAGCAGTAGTGATTATGGTAGTAGTAGTGATTGTGGTAGTAGTGATTGTGGTAGCAGTAGAGATTGTGGTAGTAGTAGTGATTGTGGTAGTAGTAGTGATTATGGTAGTAGTAGTGATTGTGGTAGTAGTAGTGATTGTGGTAGCAGTAGTGATTATGGTAGTAGTAGTGATTGTGGTAGTAGTAGTGATTGTGGTAGCAGTAGTGATTGTGGTAGCAGTAGTGATTGTGGTAGTAGTAGTGATTGTGGTAGCAGTAGTGATTGTGGTAGTAGTGATTATGGTAGTAGTAGTAGTGATTGTGGTAGCAGTAGTGATTGTGGTATTTGTAGTGATTGTGGTAGTAGTAGTGATTGTGGTAGTAGTAGTAGTGATTGTGGTAACAGTAGTGATTGTGGTAGTAGTAGTGATTGTGGTAGCAGTAGTTATTGTGGTAGTAGTAGTGATTGTGGTAGCAGTAGTGATTGTGGTAGTAGTAGTGATTGTGGTAGCAGTAGTGTTTGTGGTAGTATTTGTTTTTGTGGTAGTAGTAGCGATTGTGGTAGTAGTAGTGATTGTGGTAGTAGTAGTAGTGATTGTGGTAACAGTAGTGATTGTGGTAGTAGTAGTGATTGTGGTAGCAGTAGTTATTGTGGTAGTAGTAGTGATTGTGGTAGCAGTAGTTATTGTGGTAGTAGTAGTGATTGTGGTAGCAGTAGTGATTGTGGTAGTAGTGATTATGGTAGTAGAAGTAGTGATTGTGGTAGCAGTAGTGATTGTGGTAGTTGTAGTGATTGTGGTAGTAGTAGTGATTGTGGTAGTAGTAGTGATTGTGGTAGTAGTAGTGATTGTGGTAGTAGTAGTAGTGATTGTGGTAGAGTAAAGGTGAGAGAGAGTGAGAGAGAGAGTAGAGTGAGAGAGAGTAAGAGTGAGAGAGTAAGAGTGGGGAGAGAAGAGAGTAAGGTGAGAGAGTAAGAGTGGAGAGAGAGTGAGTGAAAGCAAGAAGTGAGAAAGTAAAATTGTAAGAGAGAGTAAGAGTGAAGAAAAGTAGAGAAAGTGATGAGAGAGAGTAAGAGTGAGAGTAAGAGTGAGAGAGTAAGGAGTGAGAGAGTAAGAGTGAGAGAGAGTAAGAGAGAGAGTAAGAGTGAGAGGAAAGTAAGAGAGTAAGAGTGAGAGAGAGTAAGAGTGAGAGAGGGTAAGAGTGAGAGAGAGAAGTAAGTGAAGAAGAGAAGTAAGTGAGAGAAGAGAGAGAGTAAAGTGGAGAGTAAAGAGTGAGAGAGAGTAGAGTGAGAGAGTAAGAGTGGAGAGAGAGAGAGTAAGAGAGTAAGAGTGAGAGAGTAAGAGTGAGAGAGAGAGAGAGAAAGAGTGAGAGTAAGAGTGAGAGAAGTAAGAGTGAGAGAGTAAGGTGAGAGAGAGAGTAAGAGTAAGAGTAGAGAGAGAGAGAAAAGAGTGAGAGAGAGTAAGAGTGAGAGAAGTAAGAGAGAGAGAGAGAGTAAGGAAGTGAGAGAAGAGTAAGAGTGAGAGAGAGTAAGAGTGAAAGTAAGAGTGAGAGAAAGTAAGAGTGAGAGAGTAAGAGTGAGAGAGTAAGAGTGAAAGAGTAAGAGTGAGAGAAGAGAGTAAGAGAAGTAAGAGTGAGAGAAGTAGAGTGGTAAGAAGTGAGAGAGAGTAAGAGTGAGATAAGAGAGTAAAGTGAGAAAGTAAAGTGATGAAGTAAGAGTGAGAGAGTAAAGTGAGAGAGTAAAAGAGTGAGAGAGAGTAGAGTGAGAGAAAGTAAAGAGTGAGAAGTAAGTGAGAGAGAGTAAGAGTGAGAGAGAGAGAGTGAGAGAGAGAGTAAGAGTGAGAGAGAGAGAGAGTAAGGAGTGAGAGAGTAAGAGTGGGAGAGAGAGTAAGAGTGAGAGTAAGAGTGAGAGAGTAAGAGTGAGAAGTAAGAGTGAGAGAAAAGTGAGAGAGAGAGTAAGAGTGAGAGAGAGTAAGAGGTGAGAGAGTAAGGAAGTGAGAGAGTAAGAGTGAAAGTAAGAGAAGTAAGAGTGAGAGAAAGTAAGAGAGAGAGTAAGAGTGAGAGAGAAAGTAAAGTGAGAGAGGAAGTAAGGAAGTGAGAGAGAGAGTAGTGAGAAGAGAGAGAGTAAGTGAGAGAGTAAGAGTGAGAGAGTAAGAGTAGAGAGAGAGAGAGTAAGAGTGAGAGAGAGTAAGAGTGGGAGAGAGAGAGTAAGAGAGAGAGTAAAGTGAGAAATGCAAGTGAGAGAGAGAGAGAGAAAGGAGTAGAAGTAAGAGTGAGAGAGAGAGTAGAGTGAGAGAGAGAGTAAGAGTGAGAGAGAGTAAGAGTAAGAGTGAGAGAAAGAGTGAGAGAGTAAGAAGTGAGAGAGAGAGAGAGTAAAGAGAAGAAAGTAAAGTAGAAAGTAAGAGTGAGAAAGTAAAGTGAAGTAAAGTAGAAAGTAAAGTGAAAGTAAGGAAGTGAGAGAAGTAAAGTGAGAAGTAAGTGAAGAGGGAAGTAAAGAACATGAGAAAGTAAAGTGAGAAGGAAGTAAGAATTGAAGGTAAGGTGAGAGAGAGAGAGTATGAATGAGAGAGAGTGAGAGAGTAAGAATGAGAGAGAGAGTAAAGTGAGAGAGTAAGATTGAGAGAGTAAAATTAGTAAGAGAGTAAGAAGTGGGCAGAGTGAGTGAGTAAGAGTAAGAGTGAGTGAGAAGTAAGAGAGTAAGAGAAGTAAGAGAGTAAGAGAGAAAAGAGAGAAGAGAGTAAAGAGAAGAAGTAAGAGAAAGAGAGAGTAAGAGAGAGAGAAGAGAGAGAGGAGAGTGAGGAGAGATTTAAATAGAGGAGACAAGTAAAATTTGGCAGATCATAGCAATAACTTTGCTGAACTGAAAAGCAAGGGGAGAAGAGAATTGGAGATTGAGATACAAGGGCAAAAATGGCCCAGAATTGTAATTTGAGAAAGGCTAAAAAAACTGAAAAGAGAAAAGGGATAGGTGGGGAGGGATATAAATGAAAAAAACCACAGATACTTCAAGCCATATAACTATGGATAGAATAGTACGAGGGAAATAAGGGCTCAGAGAGGAAGGGAAGGGGGAGGACACTGGAGAAACCAGGAGATACCGAACTCTTGGAAAACACTATCCGGAACAAACAATGGCAGGAGGCAACAATCAACGCAACGATTGGGGCTGAGAACAGAAACGAGACAACTGGAGAAATTGGCGTGTGGGAGGTCCCATTGACAGAGTGAAAAACGGGTACTGAGCAAAGG
>WNWK01003014.1:0-25000 GCA_009830355.1 Cherax destructor
AGTGTATTTAGTGGTAAGTGTATGGTAGTGGTAAGTGTATGGTAGTGGTAAGTGTATGGTAGTGGTAAGTGTATGGTGGTGGTAAGTGTATGGTAGTGGTAAGTGTATGGTAGTGGTAAGTGTATGGTAGTGGTAAGTGTATGGTAGTGGTAAGTGTATGGTGGTGGTAAGTGTATGGTAGTGGTAAGTGTGTGGTAGTGGTAAGTGTATGGTAGTGGTAAGTGTATGGTAGTGGTAAGTGTATGGTAGTGGTAAGTGTATGGTAGTGGTAAGTGTATGGTAGTGGTAAGTGTATGGTAGTGGTAAGTGTATGGTAGTGGTAAGTGTATATTAGTGGTAAGTGTATGGTAGTGGTAAGTGTATGGTAGTGGTAAGTGTATGGTAGTGGTAAGTGTATGGTAGTGGTAAGTGTATGGTAGTGGTAAGTGTATGGTAGTGGTAAGTGTATGGTAGTGGTAAGTGTATATTAGTGGTAAGTGTATGGTAGTGGTAAGTGTATGGTAGTGGTAAGTGTATGGTAGTGGTAAGTGTATGGTGGTGGTAAGTGTATGGTAGTGGTAAGTGTGTGGTAGTGGTAAGTGTATGGTAGTGGTAAGTGTATGGTAGTGGTAAGTGTATGGTAGTGGTAAGTGTATGGTAGTGGTAAGTGTATGGTGGTGGTAAGTGTATGGTAGTGGTAAGTGTATGGTAGTGGTAAGTGTATGGTAGTGGTAAGTGTATGGTGGTGTGGCAGCAATTTTAAGGTGAGTATGTCAACAATGTTTCATGGTTGTGAATCTGTTGTGTGTCAGCAGCATTAAGTCCAAACTAGGGTGCTGTGTCAGGGGCTTACTGTGTCGTCTGTGTTCTGTGGAGAGTGTCAGGGGCTTACTGTGTCGTCTGTGCTCTGTGGAGAGTGTCATGGGCTTACTGTGTCGTCTGTGTTCTGTGGAGAGTGTCATGGACTTACTGTGTCGTCTGTGCTCTGTGGAGAGTGTCATGGGCTTACTGTGTCGTCTGTGCTCTGTGGAGAGTGTCAGGGGCTTACTGTGTCGTCTGTGCTCTGTGGAGAGTGCCAGTCCCTCAGCCTAGATAGAAGGTAGTCAGTCCCTCAGCCTAGATAGAAGGTAGTCAGTCCCTCAGCCTAGATAGAAGGTAGTCAGTCCCTCAGTCTAGATAGAATGTATCAGTCCCTCAGCCTAGATAGAAGGTAGTCAGTCCCTCAGCCTAGATAGAAGGTAGTCAGTCCCTCAGCCTAGATAGAAGGTAGTCAGTCCCTCAGCCTAGATAGAAGGTAGTCAGTCCCTCAGTCTAGATAGAATGTATCAGTCCCTCAGCCTAGATAGAAGGTAGTCAGTCCCTCAGCCTAGATAGAAGGTAGTCAGTCCCTCAGCCTAGATAGAAGGTAGTCAGTCCCTCAGCCTAGATAGAAGGTAGTCAGTCCCTCAGCCTAGATAGAATGTATATGTCCCTCAGCCTAGATAGAATGTATCAGTCCCTCAGCCTAGATAGAAGGTAGTCAGTCCCTCAGCCTAGATAGAAGGTAGTCAGTCCCTCAGCCTAGGTAGAAGGTAGTCAGTCCCTCAGCCTAGATAGAATGTATCAGTCCCTCAGCCTAGATAGAAGGTAGTCAGTCCCTCAGCCTAGATAGAATGTATCAGTCCCTCAGCCTAGATATAATGTATCAGTCCCTCAGCCTAGATAGAAGGTAGTCAGTCCCTCAGCCTAGATAGAAGGTAGTCAGTCCCTCAGCCTAGATAGAAGGTAGTCAGTCCCTCAGCCTAGATAGAAGGTAGTCAGTCCCTCAGCCTAGATAGAAGGTAGTCAGTCCCTCAGCCTAGATAGCAGGTAGTCAGTCCCTCAGCCTAGATAGAATGTATCAGTCCTTCAGCCTAGATAGAAGGTAGTCAGTCCCTCAGTCTAGATTGAAGGTAGTCAGTCCCTCAGTCTAGATAGAAGGTAGTCAGTCCCTCAGCCTAGATAGAAGGTAGTCAGTCCCTCAGCCTAGATAGAATGTATCAGTCCCTCAGCCTAGATAGAATGTATCAGTCCCTCAGCCTAGATAGAAGGTAGTCAGTCCCTCAGCCTAGATAGAAGGTAGTCAGTCCCTCAGCCTAGATAGAAGGTAGTCAGTCCCTCAGCCTAGATAGCAGGTAGTCAGTCCCTCAGCCTAGATAGAATGTATCAGTCCCTCAGCCTAGATAGAAGGTAGTCAGTCCCTCAGACTAGATTGAAGGTAGTCAGTCCCTCAGCCTAGATAGAAGGTAGTCAGTCCCTCAGCCTAGATAGAAGGTAGTCAGTCCCTCAGTCTAGATAGAAGGTAGTCAGTCCCTCAGTCTAGATAGAAGGTAGTCAGTCCCTCAGTCTAGCTGGAATGTGGTAATAGTTCACTAAATATTTGAGAAAGTCTGAAAATACTGTAATAAAGACAACGTTTCGCCCACACAAGGGTAAAACACTTACAGAACAGACGGAGGATGCCCGAGGCAAGTCCAGACCATGGGCGGCGTGGGCGTGGCGATCGACGTGGGCGTCATGTGCTTGGTGCTGGTGGTGTAAATAAGTCCAAGAACAGGGCGGGGGCGCCGCCCCCACACACCGTGGGTCAGGACAGGCACACGGGGGCGGCGGTAGCAGGCTACAGGTCGTACATTCACCCACCCCGCCGCCCACACCCCACCCACTAGACACCACGCTGGGGTACAGGTGGGCGGGGTATGATAGGAAGGGGGAATCAGGGGGCAATATCTCTGATTGGCAGCCCTGGCAATCACTACAGGAGTCCTCCTGAGTTGTCAAGGAGAGTGGTGGGCTGGGTGGGCAGCATTGGTGGGTTGAGGAGCGGGGGAGGGTGTTGCTGACCACATCGAGGCCCACCACGGCTCGCCCACTCCGTAACCCACCACGTCCAGTTACCAGTTCCATCCAGTCAGTCTTGGTGTTGGCCTCAGAGTGCACAGACCGTGGTCTCAGCCCACTCCTGTAGACCCACGGTGTTGGTGTTGGCCTCAGAGTGAACAGACCGTGGTCTCAGCTCACTCCTGTAGACCCACAGTGTTGGTGTTGGCCTCAGAGTGAACAGACCGTGGTCTCAGCTCACTCCTGTAGACCCACAGTGTTGGTGTTGGCCTCACAGTGCACAGACCGTGGTCTCAGCTCACTCCTGTAGACCCACGGTGTTGAGTGCACAGACCGTGGTCTCTACCCACTCCTGCATCAATAACGCATGTTGCACAGCTTTGCACAGCCTTGCACACTGTTGCACAGCTTTGCACACTTCTAACTCAACACAAACAGCACAAAGAGTCTGGCCTCGGGCCGACAAACACAGTCACACTTGTTACAGTCGGTCACTTGAACCACTCGTGAACCTCCACACGTTCACCAAACCTTCACATTAACTTCTGAAGTCCTTCTTTTGCAACGTTCTCCACGTTCTACCCATCGTAAGCTGCAACAGCGTCACTCATTCTTACGAACGTTCTTCGTAAGAGGAACAGAAGGGGTGTGCCCCCCCCACTTCCTGGTTGACCGTGTGCGTGTGTATGTATCTTCTCTCTCTCTCTCTCTCTCTCTCTCTCTCTCTCTCTCTCTCTCTCTCTCTCTCTCTCTCTCTCTCTCTCTCTCTCTCTCTCTCTCTCTCCCCCTCTCTCTTTCCTTGTACTTTTCGTATGAGTTTCTGTAAATTCTGTTCACTGACGGAGGGTCGATCCTGCACTAACTCTCTTTAGGTTCCCACAAGTATTTTCTACGTTAAAATAAAAACATCATTTTTTTGTTTACTTCTGAGTAAAGGTAAAGTCTGAAAAAAAGAGAGAATTTTTTTTATTACAGCAGCTAGTATCATACGAAATGTTTATTGAAGACTCCGATAGACATACAAATTATCTATCGAAACTCTGACTCACCTACCAATTACTTTCGATTATTTCAGCTCAAAACACAGACTAATTTATTCAATCTTGTTGTTGTTGTATTTTTTCCAGAAAATTAACCGAATTTATTTTCAATATATATTTTTCCCGTCCTACCAAGCACACAAGTATGCTGGTTATACCAGGCAGGGACTTCAGCCTGGTATATCACGTTTCCCAGCAAATATGCTCGCGGTCTGGTCGTTCCCGTTGGGATATTCAAGTTGCAATTGACTTTGTCTATGTATTCAATGGTTTAGCAAAGTGTGTTAGCCAGACAACACCCAGGAGGACGACTCCCAATTATGTCCAGCCAATTATCTCTTGACTAATGGTTCTAACAAGTTAACAATGTCCTCTTAACAAGTCTACAGTGTCCTCTTAACAAGCCTACAATGTCCTCTTAACAAGTCTACAGTGTCCTCTTAACAAGTCTACAGTGTCCTCTTAACAAGTCTACAGTGTCCTCTTAACAAGCCTACAGTGTTCTCTTAACAAGTCTACAGTGTCCTCTTAACAAGCCTACAGTGTCCTCTTAACAAGCCTACAGTGTCCTCTTAACAAGTCTACAGTGTCCTCTTAACAAGTCTACAGTGTAGTCTTAACAAGTCTACAGTGTCCTCTTAACAAGTCTACAGTGTTCTCTTAACAAGCCTACAGTGTCCTCTTAACAAGTCTACAGTGTCCTCTTAACAAGTCTACAGTGTCCTCTTAACAAGCCTACAGTGTTCTCTTAACAAGTCTACAGTGTCCTCTTAACAAGTCTACAGTGTCCTCTTAACAAGTCTACAGTGTCCTCTTAACAAGTCTACAGTGTCCTCTTAATAAGTCTACAGTGTTCTCTTAACAAGTCTACAGTGTCCTTTTAACAAGTCTATAGTGTCCTCTTAACAAGTATACAGTGTTCTCTTAACAAGCCTACAGTGTCCTCTTAATAAGTCTACAGTGTTCTCTTAACAAGTCTACAGTGTCCTCTTAACAAGTCTACAGTGTTCTCTTAACAAGCCTACAGTGTCCTCTTAATAAGTCTACAGTGTTCTCTTAACAAGCCTACAGTGTTCTCTTAATAAGTCTACAGTGTTCTCTTAACAAGTCTACAGTGTTCTCTTAACAAGTCTACAGTGTCCTCTTAATAAGTCTACAGTGTTCTCTTAACAAGTCTACAGTGTTCTCTTAACAAGTCTACAGTGTTCTCTTAACAAGTCTACAGTGTTCTCTTAACAAGCCTACAGTGTCCTCTTAATAAGTCTACAGTGTTCTCTTAACAAGCCTACAGTGTCCTCTTAACAAGTCTACAGTGTCCTCTTAACAAGTCTACAGTGTTCTCTTAACAAGTCTACAGTGTTCTCTTAACAAGCCTACAGTGTCCTCTTAATAAGTCTACAGTGTTCTCTTAATAAGTCTACAGTGTCCTTTTAATAAGTCTACAGTGTTCTCTTAATAAGTCTACAGTGTTCTCTTAACAAGCCTACAGTGTCCTCTTAACAAGTCTACAGTGTCCTCTTAACAAGCCTACAGTGTCCTCTTAATAAGTCTAAAGTGTTATCTTAACAAGTCTACAGTGTCCTCTTAACAAGTCTACAGTGTTCTCTTAACAAGTCTACAGTGTTCTCTTAACAAGCCTACAGTGTTCTCTTAACAAGTCTACATTGTTCTCTTAACAAGTCTACAGTGTCCTCTTAACAAGTCTACAGTGTCCTCTTAACAAGTATACAGTGTCCTCTTAACAAGTCTACAGTGTCCTCTTAACAAGTCTACAGTGTTCTCTTAACAAGCCTACAGTGTCCTCTTAATACGTCTACAGTGTTCTCTTAACAAGCCTACAGTGTCCTCTTAACAAGTCTACAGTGTCCTCTTAACAAGTCTACAGTGTTCTCTTAACAAGCCTACAGTGTTCTCTTAACAAGTCTACAGTGTTCTCTTAACAAGTCTACAGTGTCCTATTAACAAGTCTACAGTGTCCTCTTAACAAGTATACAGTGTCCTCTTAATAAGTCTACAGTGTTCTCTTAACAAGTCTACAGTGTTCTCTTAACAAGCCTACAGTGTCCTCTTAACAAGTCTACAGTGTCCTCTTAACAAGTCTACAGTGTTCTCTTAACAAGCCTACAGTGTCCTCTTAATACGTCTACAGTGTTCTCTTAACAAGCCTACAGTGTCCTCTTAACAAGTCTACAGTGTCCTCTTAACAAGTCTACAGTGTCCTCTTAATAAGTCTACAGTGTTCTCTTAACAAGTCTACAGTGTTCTCTTAACAAGTCTACAGTGTCCTATTAACAAGTCTACAGTGTCCTCTTAACAAGCTATACAGTGTCCTCTTAACAAGCTACAGTGTTCTCTTAACAAGTCTACAGTGTCCTCTTAACAAGTCTACAGTGTTCTCTTAACAAGTCTACAGTGTCCTCTTAAGCTACAGTGTTCTTTAACAAGTCTACAGTGTTCTCTTAACAAGTCTACAGTGTTCTCTTAACAAGCTACAGTGTCCTCTTAACAAGTCTACAGTGTTCCTCTTAACAAGCTACAGTGTCCTCTTAACAAGTCTACAGTGTCCTCTTAATAAGTCTACAGTGTTCTCTTAACAAGCTACAGTGTCTCTTAACAAGTCTACAGTGTCCTCTTAACAAGTCTACAGTGTCCTCTTAATAAGTCTACAGTGTCCTCTTAACAAGCTACAGTGTCCTCTTAACAAGCTACAGTGTCCTCTTAACAAGTCTACAGTGTCCTCTTAACAAGCTACAGTGTTCTCTTAACAAGTCTACAGTGTTCTCTTAACAAGTCTACAGTGTTCTCTTAACAAGTCCTATCTACAGTGTCTCTCTTAACAAGCTCTACAGTGTCCTCTTAACAAGCTACAGTGTCCTCTTAACAAGTCTAACAGTGTTCTCTTAACTAGTCTACACAGTGTCTCTTAACAAGCTAACAGTGTCCTCTTAACAAGTCTAACAGTGTCCTCTTAACAAGCTAACAGTGTCCTCTTAACAAGCTCTAACAGTGTCCTCTTAACAAGCTAACAGTGTCCTCTTAACAAGTCTAACAGTGTCTCTCTTAACAAGCTACAGTGTCCTCTTAACAAGCTAACAGTGTCCTATTAACAAGCTAACAGTGTCCTCTTAATAAGTCTACAGTGTCCTCTTAACAAGCTAACAGTGTCCTCTTAACAAGCTAACAGTGTCCTCTTAACAAGCTAACAGTGTCCTCTTAACAAGCTAACAGTGTCCTCTTAACAAGCTAACAGTGTCCTCTTAACAAGCTAACAGTGTCCTCTTAACAAGCTAACAGTGTCCTCTTAACAAGCTAACAGTGTCCTCTTAACACAGCTAACAGTGTCCTCTTAACACAGCTAACAGTGTCCTCTTAACACAGCTAACAGTGTTCTCTTAACAAGCTAACAGTGTCCTCTTAACACAGCTAACAGTGTCCTCTTAACACAGCTAACAGTGTCCTCTTAACACAGCTAACAGTGTCCTCTTAACACAGCTAACAGTGTTCTCTTAACAAGCTAACAGTGTCCTCTACAAGCTCAGTGTCTTTAACAAGCTAACAGTGTCCTCTTAACAAGCTAACAGTGTCCTCTTAACAAGCTAACAGTGTCCTCTTAACAAGCTAACAGTGTCCTCTTAACAAGCTAACAGTGTCCTCTTAACAAGCTAACAGTGTCCTCTTAACATAACAGTGTCCTCTTAACGCATGCTAACAAGCCAGTGTCCTCTTAACAAGCTAACAGTGTCCTCTAAACTAAGTGTCTACTAACAGTGTCCTCTTAACAGCTAACAGTGTCCTCTTAACAAGCTAACAGTGTTCCTCTTAACAAGCTAACAGTGTCCTCTTAACAAGCTAACAGTGTCTCTTAAAGACAATGTCTTAACAAGCAACAGTGTCCTCTTAACAAGCTAACAGTGTTCTCTTAACAACGTGTCTAACTTCAATAACAGTGTCCTCTTAACAAGCTAACAGTGTCCTCTTAACAGAACATGTCTAACAAGCTACAGTGTCTCTTAACAACTACGTGTCCTCTTAACAAGCTAACAGTGTCCTCTTAACAAGCTAACAGTGTCCTCTTAAAAGCTAACAGTGTTCTCTTAACAAGCTAACAGTGTCCTCTTAACAACTAACGTGTCTTTCAGCAACAGTGTCCTCTTACAAGCTAACAGTGTCTCTAAGCTAACAGTGTCTCTTAACAAGACAGGTCTCTTCAAGTAACAGTGTCTCTACAAGCTAACAGGTCCTCTTAACAAGCTAACAGTGTCTCTTAAAAGTAAGTGTCCCTTAACAAGCAACAGTGTTCTAAAATAACAGCCTTAAAGCTAGTGCCTTAACAATGTAAAGGTAACCTCTTAACATGACACAGTTCCCTTAACAAGCTATACATGTCCTTTAAAGAGCTAACATGTCCTCTTAAGTAAAGAGTCCCTTTAAGTAAATGTCTCACGAACTTTTTAAAAGCAACAGTGTCAGACTCATCAACTAACATCCGTACAACTTATAAGGTCGACTCTTACAAGTAAAGTGTAAACTAACTCTTAAAGTAACTGGATGTACACTTTCAAGTAACAGTCCTTAACAAGACGTCACTCTGTTAACAGACCGTTCACGCTTAACAACTACGTCAGACCTTATAAAACTCAGCTTAGTGTCCTAAACTAGTAAAGCTAAGACTCACGAACTTGTTCATAAACAACGGTCCTTTCAAGTAAAGTGCTAACCTGTCAGATCCATTTAAAAGCTGTTACCAGATTCTTAACACTAACGAGTTTCAACGTTCAAGTACAACCAGTCAACATGTAAACAACCGTCAACAGTGTACCTTTGCAAGTACAGGTCAAACTTCAAGTAACGTGTCAGAACTTACAGACCGTGTTAGCTTAAAGATCAACAGTTGACATAATACCGTCACGACCTTGTAAGTGATGACCGTCACGACCTTTGTAAGTGATGACCGTCACGACCTTTGTTAAGATGACCGTCACGACCTTTAGAAGTAATGACCGTCACGACCTTTGTAAGTATGACCGTCAGAACTTTGTTAAGTGATGACCGTCAGACCTTGTTAAGTAATGACCGTCACGACCTTTGTTAAGTAATGACCGTCACGAACTTGTTAAGTGAGACCGTCAGACCTTTTTAAGTAAATAACCGTCAGACTTTGTTAAGTGAGACCGTCAGACCTTGTTAAGTAATGACCGTCACGACTTTGTTAAGTATACCGTCACGACCTTGTAAGTGATAACCGTCACGACCTTGTTAAGTAATGACCGTCACGACCTTGTTAAGTAATGACCGTCAGACCTTTGTAAGAACCGTCACGATTGTTAAGTAAACCGTCACGACCTTAGTTAACAGACCGTCAGACCTGTTAACCGTTGCTGCAGATTTTGTACGTGATACAACCGTTAAGTAATGACCCTCACGACCTTTGTTAAGTAATGACCGTCACGACCTTTGTAAGTGATGACCGTCACGACCTTTGTTAAGAATGACCGTCACGACCTTTGTAAGTATGACCAGTCCGACTTTATGACCGTCGCTTGTTAAGTAATGACCAGTCACGACCTTGTTAAGAATGACCGTACACTGTTAAGTATGACCGTCACGACCTTTGTTAAGTAATGACCGTCAGACCTTTGTTAAATGACCGTCACGACTTTTGTTAAGTGATGACCGTTCACGACCTTTGTTAAGTAATGACCGTCACGACCTTGTTAAGTAATGACCGTCACGACTTTGTAAGTAAACTGTATAATGCCGTCACGACCTTTGTTAAGTAATGACCGTCACGACCTTTGTTAAGTATGACCGTCACGACCTTGTTAAGTATGACCGTCACGACCTTTGTTAAGTGATGACCGTCACGACTTTTGTTATGTGATGACCGTCACGACCTTTGTTAAGTAATGACCGTCACGACCTTTGTTAAGTGATGACCGTCACGACCTTTGTTAAGTAATGACCGTCACGACCTTTGTTAAGTGATGACCGTCACGACCTTTGTTAAGTGATGACCGTCACGACCTTTGTTAAGTAATGACCGTCACGACCTTTGTTAAGTAATGACCGCCACGACATTTGTTAAGTGATTACCGTCACGACCTTTGTTAAGTGTTGACCGTCACGACCTTTGTTAAGTAATGACCGTCACGACCTTTGTTAAGTAATGACCGTCAGGAAGAGTCTCATTGTTGTAATGTGAGAAAACAAAACGATATTTCCTCCTCAGTCTAATTAGCTCTGACAGTACCGTGGTAATAAACCAGCTCTGACAGTACCGTGGTAATAAACCAGCTCTGACAGTACCGTGGTAATAAACCAGCTCTGACAGTACCGTGGTAATAAACCAGCTCTGACAGTACCGTGGTAATAAACCAGCTCTGACAGTACCGTGGTAATAAACCAGCTCTGACAGTACCGTGGTAATAAACCAGCGCTGACAGTACCGTGGTAATAAACCAGCTCTGGCAGTACCGTGGTAATAAACCAGCTCTGACAGTACCGTGGTAATAAACCAGCTCTGACAGTACCGTGGTAATAAACCAGCTCTGACAGTACCGTGGTAATAAACCAGCTCTGACAGTACCGTGGTAATAAACCAGCTCTGACAGTACCGTGGTAATAAACCAGCTCTGACAGTACCGTGGTAATAAACCAGCTCTGACAGTACCGTGGTAATAAACCAGCTCTGACAGTACCGTGGTAATAAACCAGCGCTGACAGTACCGTGGTAATAAACCAGCGCTGACAGTACCGTGGTAATAAACCAGCTCTGGCAGTACCGTGGTAATAAACCAGCTCTGACAGTACCGTACTAATAAACCAGCTCTGACAGTACCGTGGTAATAAACCAGCTCTGACAGTACCGTGGTGATAAACCAGCTCTGACAGTACCGTGGTAATAAACCAGCTCTGACAGTACCGTGGTAATAAACCAGCTCTGACAGTACCGTGGTAAAAAACCAGCTCTGACAGTACCGTGGTAATAAACACGCTCTGACAGTACCGTGGTAATAAACCAGTTCTGACAGTACCGTGGTAATAAACCAGCTCTGACAGTACCGTGGTAATAAACCAGCTCTGACAGTACCGTGGTAATAAACCAGCTCTGACAGTACCGTGGTAATAAACCAGCTCTGACAGTACCGTGGTAATAAACCAGCTCTACAAGTACCGTGGTAATAAACCAGCTCTGACAGTACTGTGGTTATAAACCAGCCCTGACATATCGTGGTTATAAACCAGCTCTCATAGTACTGTGGTAATATATCAGCACTATCAGTACCGTGGTAATAAACCAGTGTTCTTAAACCTGATGGAACCTCGTATACTGAGGGTGGTCGAAGACACAGGGATCCACTGTATCCTCGTGTACTTTGTTGGTCTAGGACACAGGGATCCACTGTATATTCGTGTACTATGTTGGTCTACGACACAGGGATCCACTGTATATTCGTGTACTATGTTGGTCTATGACACAGGGATCCACTGTATCATCGTGTACTATGTTGGTCTAGGACACAGGGATCCACTGTATCCTCGTGTACTATGTTGGTCTTGGACACAGGGATCCACTGTATCCTTGTGTACTATGTTGATCTTGGACACAGGGATCCACTGTATTCTCGCATACTATGTTGGTCTAGGACACAGGGATCCACTGTATCCTCGTGTACTATGTTGGTCTAGGACACAGGGATCCACTGTATACTCATGTACTATGTTGGTCTAAGACACAGGGATCCACTGTATCCTCATGTACTATGTTGGTCTAAGACACAGGGATCCACTGTATCCTCGCATACTATGTTGGTCTAGGACACATGGATCCACTGTATCCTCGCATACTATGTTGGTCTAGGACACATGGATCCACTGTATCCTCGCATACTATGTTGGTCTAAGACACAGGGATCCACTGTATCCTCATGTACTATGTTGGTCTAGGACACAGGGATCCACTGTATCCTCATGTACTATGTTGGTCTAAGACACAGGGATCCACTGTATCCTCATGTACTAGGGTGAACATGATAATACACACTCTGAAAGTTATCATACAGTGAAAGTTAACATACCCACTGTGAAAGTTATCATATACACACTGTGAAAGTTATCATACACACTGTGAAAGTTATCATACACACACTGTGAAAGTTATCATACACACTGTGAAAGTTATCATACACACTGTCAAAGTTATCATACACACACTGTGAAAGTTATCATACACACTGTGAAAGTTATCATACACACTGTGAAAGTTATCATACACACACTGTGAAAGTTATCATACACACTGTGAAAGTTATCATACACACACACTGTGAAAGTTATCATACACACACAGTGAAAGTTATCATACAGACACTGTGAAAGTTATCATACTCACACTGTGAAAGTTATTATACACACTGTGAAAGTATCATCACACTAACTGTGAAAGTATCATACACACTGTGAAAGTTATCATACACACACTGTGAAAGTTATCATACACACACTGTGAAAGTTATCATACACACTGTGAAAGTTATCATACACACTGTGAAAGTTATCATACACAGTGTGAGTTATCATACATACTGTGAAAGTTATCATACACACTGTGAAAGTTATCATATACACACTGTGAAAGTTATTATACACACTGTGAAAGTTATCATACACACTCTGAAAGTTATCATACACACTTGAAAGTTATCATACACACTGTGAAAGTTATCATACACACACTGTGAAAGTTATCATACACACACTGTGAAAGTTATCATACACACACTGTGAAAGTTATCATACACACTGTGACAGTTATCATACACACACTGAAAGTTATCATCACACACTGTAGTTATCATACACAGTGTGAAAGTTATCATACACACTGTGAAAGTTATCATCACACACTGTGAAAGTTATCATACACACTCTGAAAGTTACATTCACACTGTGAAGTACAAAACACTGTGAAAGTTATCATACACACTGTGAAAGTTATCATACACACACTGTTAAAGTTATCATACTCACACTGTGAAAGTTATCATACACACTGTGAAAGTTATCATACACACACTGTGAAAGTTATCATACACTATGTGAAAGTTATCATACACACACTGTGAAAGTTATCATACACAGTGTGAAAGTTATCATACACAGTGTGAAAGTTATCATACACACACTGTGAAAGTTATCATACACAGTGTGAAAGTTATCATACACAGTGTGAAAGTTATCATACACAGTGTGAAAGTTATCATACACAGTGTGAAAGTTATCATACACAGTGTGAAAGTTATCATACACAGTGGGAAAGTTATCATACACAGTGGGAAAGTTTTCATACACAGTGTGAAAGTTATCATACACACTGTGAAAGTTATCATACACATGTGAAAGTTATCATACACAGTGTGAAAGTTATCATACACACTGTGAAAGTTAACATACACACTGTGAAAGTTATCATACACAGTGTGAAAGTTATCATACACACTGTGAAAGTTATCATACACAGTGGCTCGACCAGAGAAAGTTGATATTAAAATAGAAAGTGAATTTCTGGTAGGGGGGTGAGCACTAGTGTATGTGTATTAGCAGAGTCTGCAGTGCTGACAGCAGGGTCTGCTGGTGAGTTAGATGACAGCAGAGTCTGCTGGTGTGTTAGATGACAACAGAGTCTGCTGGTGTGTTAGATGACAGCAGGGTCTGCTGGTGTGTTAGATGACAGCAGAGTCTGCTGGTGTGTTAGATGACAACACAGTCTGCTGGTGTGTTAGATGACAGCAGAGTCTGCTGGTGTGTTAGATGACAACAGAGTCTGCTGGTGTGTTAGATGACAACAGAGTCTGCTGGTGTGTTAGATGACAACAGAGTCTGCTGGTGTGTTAGATGACAACAGAGTCTGCTGGTGTGTTAGATGACAACAGAGTCTGCTGGTGTTTTAGATGAGAGCAGAGTCTGCTGGTGTATTAGATGGCAGCAGAGTCTGCTGGTGTATTAGATGGCAGCAGAGTCTGCTGGTGTGATAGATGAGAGCAGAGTCTGCTGGTGTATTAGATGGCAGCAGAGTCTGCTGGTGTATTAGATGGCAGCAGAATCTGCTGGTGTATTAGATGACAACAGAGTCTGCTGGTGTGTTAGATGAGAGCAGAGTCTGCTGGTGTGTTAGATGACAGCAGAGTCTGCTGGTGTATTAGATGGCAGCAGAGTCTGCTGGTGTGTTAGATGAGAGCAGAGTCTGCTGGTGTGTTAGATGACAGCAGAGTCTGCTGGTGTATTAGATGACAGCAGAGTCTGGTAGTGTGTTAGATGACAACAGAGTCTGCTGGTGTGTTAGATGAGAGCAGAGTCTGCTGGTGTGTTAGATGACAGCAGAGTCTGCTGGTGTATTAGATGGCAGAAGAGTCTGCTGGTGTGTTAGATGACAGCAGAGTCTGCTGATGTGTTAGATGACCGCATAGTTTGCTGGTGTGTTAGATGACCGCAGAGTCTGCTGGTGTGTTAGATGATAGAAGTGTATGCTGGTGTGCCAGGTGACAGCAGAGTCTGCTGGTGTGCCAGGTGACAGCAGAGTCCGCTGGTGTGCCAGGTGACAGCAGAGTCCGCTGGTGTGCCAGGTGACAGCAGAGTCCGCTGGTGTGCCAGGTGACAGCAGAGTCTGCTGGTGTGCCAGGTGACAGCAGAGTCTGCTGGTGTGCCAGGTGACAGCAGAGTCCGCTGGTGTGCCAGGTGACAGCAATATGAATGAAGGGGGAAGAAGATTGTTGAAAGATAAAAGAAACGTAGCTGATGAAATGGAAGGTTGGTGATGATGGAGGTGTATGAGCAAGAGAGGAAGAGGGAAGTGAAAGAAGAGGCAGTGTGTAGGTAGGAAATGAAGGAGAGACAGAGAGAGAGAGAGAGAGAGAGAGAGAGAGAATAAGACCCCAGATACGATAGAGTGCACGCCGCAGACACAAATGCTTCAAGACAGCCATGAAAATGAGTTTGAAATGTTCCGGAAAGTTGAAAATTGTGAAGAGGATAGAGTGAAAATGTATATATATATATATATATATATATATATATATATATATATATATATATATATACGATGGTTGCCATCTGAGGAGAGTTACAATGATGTTCGAAACAGTGTACAAGGCCGTGTACAAAGCCGTGTACAAAGCCGTGTACAAAGCCGTGTACAAAGTCGTGTACAAAGCCGTGTACAAAGCCGTGTACAAAGCCGTGTACAAAGCCGTGTACAAAGCCGTGTACAAAGACGTGTACAATAAACTGACTGTTCATGCTGGGTGAGTTTCCTTAATGTTCAACTTTTCTAATTTTTTATTAACTGATTTATTTATCTGTTTGTAATGACTTGTTGTACTTAGTACATAAGTGTAGCTCTGTGCAGGCAGTAACTACGTTGTTCCATAGAGGACGTCTGAACAACACCTCCCAGCCTGGCTAGTTCAGTCATGGTTTTCTAGATTATATATTGTGTTGTATATTGTCTATTGTATATTGTATGCTGTATGCTGCTTGTTGTTGCATCCTCTTCCAGATAAGGACCTCAATGATGGTGATTGTTTAATCTCTGAAGCGTTGCTTGTTCCGGTTCCCTGCATCAAGATCCGTTAACAGGCATCAATACACTCCCCTCCTTCTCTTTTAAGGACACCATTATTCAACGTATGGCTACCTACCTTGATCACCACTCAGAAATTTTAGCCTCGGCTGATTTCAATTAAATATATAATACAATATTTATACACAAGTTTTTTTCCAGTTATGTGATTTTTACATACATACAGTTTTAAGAGAGATGCATAATTTAGCGCGTAAAGTAATTTTAGAGTAAGTAATTTAGAGTTTAGAGATGAACGCACCACGGTCGCAACTCGCTCATATCCGTCGAAACGCGCCAGTCACACGCACGTCCGACCTCAACCACCACCCAGTCAATACTGAGGCACGTGGAGCACCTCTGTATCCACATACACAGCTGTGTTCACCCCTGTAGTGCCTGAGAAACAGCTGTCCACCTCACTGAATCCGATGAACAGCTGTGTACATCCGTCAGAAGGCGTAATTCAGCCACTGAGTCCTTAGTCCGTTACCTGGGTATCCATTCATCCATGCACTGCTTTCACCCGCTTGTCAGAATGAATCAGGCTTCCACTCACCTCCTGCATTCACCAAGTGTCGCTTCATACCACCATGCTGCTGTCTGCTGCACCATGCTGCTGTCTGCCGCAGAATGCTCTCTGTTGTACCATGCTGCTGTCTGCTACACCATGCTGCTGTCTGCTGCCTCATGTTGCTGTCTTCTGCCTCATGCTGCTGTCTGCTGCTCAAGCTCGTCAGGGCAGACTCACCTCATTAGATTCAACGCCTCACTTCCTATCTCGACTTGGCATAAATGAATATTAACTCAGTTACGGATAACCACTGCAGGATAAGCACTTTTCTACTGTGAAACCTCACTCATTATATATATATATATATATATATATATATATATATATATATATATATATATATATATATATATATATATATATATATATATAATAATATATATATATATATCCCACACATTAGGGTCAACTAAACAAACTTGACTTCAAATTTTCTCTCTCTGAAACACAAATATCTATTAGCATTGTTCTTCTCTCTTCTTCCTTATCCAATCTCCTCTTACATGAATTTAATTATCTCCCCTTCAAGATATTCACATTTCTTCATTATTCGATTATTCACACTTGATGTTTATCTCACAATTCCTCTTCCCGTTTTCCGCCAAAGTCGAATATTTATATTTATATTGCTTTTCTTTCTCTCTGTCTCTCTGTCTCTCTCTCTCTCTCTCTCTCTCTCTCTTTCTCTTCTCTCTCTCTCTCTCTCTCTCTCTCTCTCTCTCTCTTGCTTTCTCTGTCCATCTTCGATAAATATCGTTTCCTTTTCTTTCTTTCGTAATGTTTGGTGTGTTACCATGTTATCCTTCCTTTCATTGTTCTGACCATTTAATATATTCTCTCCTTCCTCCCCCACTTCGTAATTATTTATCTTATTCACCGGTGTGTGTCTCTCTCTACACAGAATATATATATAAATGATCTTACTCTCCCTACCTCTTGCTCCGTCTCTCCCTCCTTAATTCATCCTCTCCTCCCTGCCTCCCTCCTTCCTTCCTTCCTTCCTTCTCTCTCTGCCTCCCTCCCCGCGACCATGGCGACTCACCCATCTCATTAACAAATTCCTCAAGTTTACTTACTTTTCACCAGTGACTCAACGAGGCTGAGTTTTGACACCAAGATGGATGAACGAGGCTGATGTGGCTTCGCACAGGCTCTTCTACCTCACTAAGTTACTCTGCATACACCCGAAACTAAAGTCTACGGTTAATACAACCCAGGTTTCACTACCATTAACCAAGTAAGTCCACGGACAATACAACCCATGTTTCAAAACTCCAGACCGACGCGTTAGCCACTGGGTCAGTTAGCTTCAATAAGATTCATCCAACTAGGTATATTTCTACACCATAGGAAGGTTAGCATAAACACCACTGTGTCCACAAATGCAAGTTTTTACAGACAAATCTCCCGCTATCATGGCCGTGGCGAACTCTAGCTCAAGACCCCTCAAAGCCGTCAACATGACTCACGAAATCGTAATAACACGATTGCAAATATACCATTAGCCATGTAAGTCTACGGATAGTACAACCCAGGTTTCACTACCATTTCCCATGTAAATCTACGGATAATACAACTAACTATCTTGGATATTTACAGATATATACAATATTAAGAGGTCTTCGTCGCTGCCTACAAAAAAAATAATTTTATTAAATCTTAAATATTCCCGGGAATACTTTGGGCAGTCATTAAGTTAAATGAACCTGATGTGGAGGAACTAACGATATGCTAATTGAGACTGACCATGCAAATATCCGCTCCCTAACAACTCTACTTTCATTTCGCTCCAAAAGTTAATGAAACAAACATGAGATTGAACTATATATTTTTTAAATTAATATACACGTGTATTAATACATAGGATTGGTAAACACACACACACACACACACACACACACACACACACATACACACATATATATATATATATATATATATATATATATATATATATATATATATATATATATATATATATATATATATATATATATATATATGTATGTGTGTGTGTGTACTACCTAGTTGTGGTTGCAGGGGTCGATTCATAACTCCTGGCCCTGCCTCTTCACTGGTCGCTACTAGGTCACTCTTCCTGCTCCATGAGCTTTATCATACATCTTCTTAAAGCTCTGTATGGATTCTATCTCTACTACATTTCTTCCCAGACTATTCCACTTAATGAAAACTCTGTGACTGAAGAAATACTTCCTAACATCCCTGTGATTCATCTGAATCTTTAACTTCCAACTGTGACCCCTTGTTGCTGTGTCCCATCTCTGGAACATCCTGTCTCTGTCCACCTTGTCGATTCCTCTCAGTATTTTATATGTCGTTATCATATCCCTCCTATCTCTCCTGTCTTCCAGTGTCGTCAGGTCAATTTCCCTTAACCTCTCCTCGTAGGACATACCCCTTAGCTCCGGGACTAGTCTTGTTGCTAACCTTTGCACTTTCTCTAGTTTCCTTACGTGGTTGGCTAGGTATGGGTTCCAAACTGGTGCTGCATACTCTAATATGGGCCTAACGTACACAGTGTACAGGGCCCTGAACGATTCCTTATTAAGATGTCGGAATGTTGTTTTTAAGTTTGCTAGGCGCCCGTATGCTGCAGCAGTTATTTGGTTGATGTGCGCCTCAGGAGATGTGCCTGGTGTTATACTCATCCGTTTTCTTGAGCGAGCTTTGTAGACTCTGGCCCCTAGACTGTACTCCGTCTGTGGACTCTTTGCCCTTCCCCAGTTTTCATGACTTTGCACTTGGTGGGGTTGAACTCCAGGAGACAGTTGCTGGACCAGGCTTGGATTCTTCTTATCAACTTCACATCATCTGCAAACAGGGACACTTCGGAGTCTATTCCTTCCGTCATGTCTTCACATATACCAGAAACAGCACCGGTCCTAGGACTGACCCCTGTGGAACCCCACTCGTCACCGGCGCCCACTCTGACACCTCGCCACGTATCATGACTCGCTGTTGTCTTCCTGACAGGTATTCCCTGATCCATTGCAGTGCCTTCCCTGTTATCCCTGCCTGGTCCTCCAGCTTCTGCACTAATCTCTTGTGTGGAACTGTGCAAACGCCTTCTTACAGCCCATGAAAATGCAATCTACCCACCCCTCTCTCTCTCTTGTCTTACTGCTGTCACCCTGTCATAGAACTCCAGTAGGTTTGTGACACAGGATTTCCCGTCCCTGATACCGTGCTGGTTGTCGTTGATAAGCTCATTCCTTTCTAGGTGCTCCACCACTCTTCTCCTGATAATCTTCTCCATGACCTTGCATACTATACATGTCAGTGACACTGGTCTGTAGTTTAATGCTTCGTGTTTGTCTCCTTTTTTAAAAATTAGGACTACATTTGCTGTCTTCCATACCTCAGGTAGTCGCCTTGTTTCAATACATGTGTGTGTGTGTGTGTGTGTGGTTGTAAGGGTCAAGTCATAGCTCCTGGCCCTGCCTCCTCTCTGGTCGCTGCTAGGTTCAGTGTTCCTAGTCACTAACTCCACCTTCACCTGCTCTGGGCCACTTGTCTTGAGCCTCCACACATTCACTGTTGCCTTCCTTGTTGTTGTTGTTGTTGCACTGCTCCAGTGCTTGCCTGCAAATAGTTTTTTAGGTCGTTGTTGCTGTGCAATGTAAATTATACCAGAAGGAAACGGATGTACTTGAGGTACATCTTCTTCTCTCTCTCTCTCATCTCTCTCTCTAACTCTCTCTTCCTCCTCTCTCTCTCTCTCTTCTCTCCTCTCTCTCCTCTCTCTCTCTCCTCCTCTCCTCCTCCTCCTCTCTCCTCTCTACTCCTTCTCCTCATCTCCTCCCCTCCTCTCTCCCTCCTCCTACTTCTTCCTCCTCCTCCTCCTCCTCCTCCTTCTCTCCTCCTCCTCCCTCTCCTCCTCCTCCTCCTCTCCTCCTCCTCCTCCTCCTCCTCCTCCTCCTTCCTCCTCCTCCTCCTTCTCCTTCTCCTCCTCCTCCTCCTCCTCCCTCCTCCTCCTCCCCTCCTCCTCCCTCCTCCTCCTCCTCCTACTCTCCCTGGGTATACCCCACCTCCTCCGTCCATCCCCTCTGTAGTTACCCCCTCCTCCTCCTGCTCTGCTGCACCATCCTGGTAGTTACCCCACTCCTCCTGGTCAGCTGCCCAGCCTGGGTAGTATACCCCACTCTCCTGGTCATGCTGCACCATCCTGGGTAGTTTACCCCACTCTCCTGGTCATGCTGCACCATCCTGGGTAGTTTACCCCACTCTCCTGGTCATGCTGCACCATCCTGGGTAGTTTACCCCACTCTCCTGGTCATGCTGCACCATCCTGGGTAGTTTACCCCACTCTCCTGGTCATGCTGCACCATCCTGGGTGTTTACCCCACTCTCCTGGTCATGCTGCACCATCCTGGGTAGTTTACCCCACTCTCCTGGTCATGCTGCACCATCCTGGGTAGTTTACCCCACTCTCCTGGTCATGCTGCACCATCCTGGGTAGTTTACCCCACTCTCCTGGTCATGCTGCACCATCCTGGGTAGTTTACCCCACTCTCCTGGTCATGCTGCACCATCCTGGGTAGTTTACCCCATCTCCTGGTCATGCTGCACCATCCTGGGTAGTATACCCACTCTCCTGGTCATGCTGACCATCCTCGGTAGTTACCTCTCCTGGATATGCTGCATTAGTTACCCCTCTCCTGGTCTGCTGCATGCCCTCCGTAGGATCACCCTATATTTAGTCATTTACACCCCATCGTTGCCAGGCTCTCTCATGTATTATGTAGAGCATAGAAGGCACTCTGGTGGAGCCTGGCACAGAGCTAGAGCTCTTTACTCATACCCGATCTTAATATTAGCAAAGAGACTGAAGGAGAAGGAGGAGGAAAGAAGGAAGAAAAGGGGAAGAGGAGAAAGGGGAGGAGGAGGAGGAAGATGAGGAGGAGAAGGAGAACAATTCATATACGTATAAACTGTGTGGAACAACTTCTGAGCAAGCAGTCTGCCATAATAATTGATCAGCGGTGAAGAACAGCAAGTGTATAGCAAATCGTGAATAACACGTGTTCATGAGTACATTAACAAGCACTGGAGAACAGTAACTGATGTTCAAGAGTACATTAACAAGCACTGGAGAACAGTAACTGATGTTCATGAGTACATTAACAAGCACTGGAGAACAGTAACTGATGTTCATGAGTACATTAACAAGCACTGGAGAACAGTAACTGATGTTCATGAGTACATTAACAAGCACTGGAGAACAGTAACTGATGTTCATGAGTACATTAACAAGCACTGAGAACAGTAACTGATGTTCATGAGTACATTAACAAGCACTGGAGAACAGTAACTGATGTTCATGAGTACATTAACAAGCACTGGAGAACAGTAACTGATGTTCATGAGTACATTAACAAGCACTGGAGAACAGTAACTGATGTTCATGAGTACATTAACAAGCACTGGAGAACAGTAACTGATGTTCATGAGTACATTAACAAGCACTGGAGAACAGTAACTGATGTTCATGAGTACATTAACAAGCACTGGAGAACAGTAACTGATGTTCATGAGTACATTAGCAAGCACTGGAGAACAGTAACTGATGTTCATGAGTACATTAACAAGCACTGGAGAACAGTAACTGATGTTCAGGAGTACATTAACAAGCACTGGAGAACAGTAACTGATGTTCATGAGTACATTAACAAGCACTGGAGAACAGTAACTGATGTTCATGAGTACATTAACAAGCACTGGAGAACAGTAACTGATGTTCATGAGTACATTAACAAGCACTGGAGAACAGTAACTGATGTTCATGAGTACATTAACAAGCACTGGAGAACAGTAACTGATGTTCATGAGTACATTAACAAGCACTGGAGAACAGTAACTGATGTTCATGAGTACATTAACAAGCACTGGAGAACAGTAACTGATGTTCAAGAGTACGTTAACAAGCACTGGAGAACAGTAACTGATGTTCATGAGTACATTAACAAGCACTGGAGAACAGTAACTGATGTTCAAGAGTACGTTAACAAGCACTGGAGAACAGTAACTGATGTTCATGAGTACATTAACAAACACTGGAGAACAGTAACTGATGTTCAAGAGTACATTAACAAGCACTGGAGAACAGTAACTGATGTTCAAGAGTACGTTAACAAGCACTGGAGAACAGTACCTGAACAAGCTTGAACTACCCACCTGAAGACGTCCCCCCTCCTTCCCTGAACACACTCAACCATACCGCTGACTGTGCCATCCAGAGAGGTGTACGAGGCTCCTTTGGCACGCCTCGGCACTACAAGCGCCTGAGGACCAGCTACCAGCCTTTACTGGGCAGCTGAGGGCCTTTTCTTGGGTGCTGCTTTAGCAGTTCAGCAGTTGCAGGGCAGCTACACATCAGCAGATAAGCAGTGTCGTCCGTGTTCACTATGTTGAAAATTTTATACCAGAGGGACCTTGTTGAGGGACCTTGTTGAGGGACCTTGTTGAGGGACTTTGTTGAGGGACCTTGTTGAGGGACCTTGTTGAGGGACCTTGTTGAGGGACCTTCTTAAGGGACCTTGTTAGACTTCTTTCAGCTTCCTCTTGAAAACTTAGATCCGGCAGGATTTCTTTTATTTCCTTTTAGCAGGATGAAGTGTTTTTTAAGTGGGGCTACTTCCTGCTAGCAGGATGAAGTGTTTTCTAAGTGGATCTATTTAATGCTAGCAGGATGAGGTGTTTTCTAAGTGGGCCTACTTTAGATTTATATTTCTGCCGCCTAAGTGGTTGGTTTATTAGGCACTCGATATCTATCTTGGGGACTGTATCACAAAAGCATAAGGACTCGGTAAAGACCTAGGAACTAAGCCCCTCATAAAAAGATTAACAGGTGTAACATCCGGTTACATATTTACATTTGTGCTGCAATAGAAGATGAGAACAGAGGAACACAACAGCAGGCCTACTGGCCCATACAAGACAGTTCCTTATCAAAACCAACCATTCCCACCCACGTATTTCTCCAACTTTTTCCCCAAACTACCCAAGAATTTCTTCAGTACCTAAGGTACTGATCAAATAAAGATCTTTTCACTCATATATCTGCATAATTTCTCATTTCATTGCACACCTGTGTCTCCCATATATACACCCACGTACCTAGCTTCCCCGCGTGTCTGCAGTCCCTCAGTTGATCTGAGGATGGAGCGCAGGAGTTGATGAGTTGCCAGTCTGCTGGACTTGATGAGTTGCCAGCCTGCTGGAGTTGATGAGTTACCAGCCTGCTGGAGTTGATGAGTTGCCAGCCTGCTGGAGTTGATGAGTTGCCAGCCTGCTGGAGTTGATGAGTTGCCAGCCTGCTGGAGCTGATGAGTTGCCAGCCTGCTGGAGCTGATGAATTGCCAGCCTGCTGGAGCTGATGAGTTGCCAGCCTGCTGGAGTTGATGAGTTGCCAGCCTGCTGAAGTTGATGAGTTTCCAGCCTGCTGAAGTTGATGAGTTGCCAGCCTGCTGAAGTTGATGAGTTGCCAGCCTGCTGAAGTTGATGAGTTGCCAGCCTGCTGAAGTTGATGAGTTGCCAGCCTGCTGGAGCTGATGAGTTGCCAGCCTGCTGGAGCTGATGAGTTGCCAGCCTGCTGGAGCTGATGAGTTGCCAGCCTGCTGGAGCTGATGAGTTGCCAGCCTGCTGGAGTTGATGAGTTGCCAGCCTGCTGGAGCTGATGAGTTGCCAGCCTGCTGGAGCTGATGAGTTGCCAGCCTGCTGGAGTTGATGAGTTGCCAGCCTGCTGGAGCTGATGAGTTGCCAGCCTGCTGGAGTTGATGAGTTGCCAGCCTGCTGGAGTTGATGAGTTGCCAGCCTGCTGAAGTTGATGAGTTGCCAGCCTGCTGGAGTTGATGAGTTGCCAGCCTGCTGGAGTTGATGAGTTGCCAGCCTGCTGGAGCTGATGAGTTGCCAGCCTGCTGGAGCTGATGAGTTGCCAGCCTGCTGGAGCTGATGAGTTGCCAGCCTGCTGGAGTTGATGAGTTGCCAGCCTGCTGGAGTTGATGAGTTGCCAGCCTGCTGGAGTTGATGAGTTGCCAGCCTGCTGAAGTTGATGAGTTGCCAGCCTGCTGGAGTTGATGAGTTGCCAGCCTGCTGGAGTTGATGAGTTGCCAGCCTGCTGAAGTTGATGAGTTGCCAGCCTGCTGAAGTTGATGAGTTGCCAGCCTGCTGAAGTTGATGAGTTACCAGCCTGCTGGAGTTGATGAGTTGCCAGCCTGCTGAAGTTGATGAGTTGCCAGCCTGCTGGAGTTGATGAGTTGCCAGCCTGCTGGAGTTGATGAGTTGCCAGCCTGCTGGAGTTGATGAGTTGCCAGCCTGCTGGAGTTGATGAGTTGCCAGCCTGCTGAAGTTGATGAGTTGCCAGCCTGCTGAAGTTGATGAGTTGCCAGCCTGCTGAAGTTGATGAGTTGCCAGCCTGCTGGAGTTGATGAGTTGCCAGCCTGCTGGAGTTGATGAGTTGCCAGCCTGCTCAAGTTGATGAGTTGCCAGCCTGCTGAAGTTGATGAGTTGCCAGCCTGCTGGAGTTGATGAGTTGCCAGCCTGCTGAAGTTGATGAGTTGCCAGCCTGCTGAAGTTGATGAGTTGCCAGCCTGCTGAAGTTGATGAGTTACCAGCCTGCTGGAGTTGATGAGTTACCAGCCTGCTGGAGTTGATGAGTTACCAGCCTGCTGGAGTTGATGAGTTGCCAGCCTGCTGAAGTTGATGAGTTACCAGCCTGCTGGAGTTGATGAGTTGCTAGCCTGCTGGAGTTGATGAGTTACCAGCCTGCTGGAGTTGATGAGTTACCAGCCTGCTGGAGTTGATGAGTTGCCAGCCTGCTGGAGTTGATGAGTTACCAGCCTGCTGGAGTTGATGAGTTGCCAGCCTGCTGGAGTTGATGAGTTGCCAGCCTGCTGGAGTTGATGAGTTACC
>WNWK01003014.1:30000-140000 GCA_009830355.1 Cherax destructor
TCTATCACACTTGGTAGAGTTGATGGACCATCTATCGTCCTTGGTAGAGTTGATGGACCATCTATCACCCTTGGTAGAGTTGATGGACCATCTATCACCCTTGGTAGGGTTGATGGACCATCCCTTGAGAGTTGATGGACCACTTGGTAGAGTTGATGGACCATCTATCACCCTTGGTAGAGTTGATGGACCATCTATCACCCTTGGTAGAGTTGATGGACCATCTATCACCCTTGGTAGAGTTGATGGACCATCTATCACCCTTGGTAGAGTTGATGGACCATCTATCGCCCTTGGTAGAGTTGATGGACCATCTATCACCCTTGGTAGAGTTGATGGACCATCTATCACCCTTGGTAGAGTTGATGGACCATCTATCGCCCTTGGTAGAGTTGATGGACCATCTATCGCCCTTGGTAGAGTTGATGGACCATCTATCACCCTTGGTAGAGTTGATGGACCATCTATCACCCTTGGTAGAGTTGATGGACCATCTATCACCCTTGGTAGAGTTGATGGACCATCTATCACCCTTGGTAGAGTTGATGGACCATCTATCGTCCTTGGTAGAGTTGATGGACCATCCATCGCCCTTGGTAGAGTTGATGGACCATCTATCACCCTTGGTAGAGTTGATGGACCATCTATCGTCCTTGGTAGAGTTGATGGACCATCTATCACCCTTGGTAGAGTTGATGGACCATCTATCGCCCTTGGTAGAGTTGATGGACCATCTATCACCCTTGGTAGAGTTGATGGACCATCTATCGCCCTTGGTAGAGTTGATGGACCATCTATCGCCCTTGGTAGAGTTGATGGACCATCTATCACCCTTGGTAGAGTTGATGGACCATCTATCGACCTTGGTAGAGTTGATGGACCATCTATCGCCTTGGTAGAGTTGATGGACCATCTATCACCCTTGGTAGAGTTGATGGACCATCTATCACCCTTGGTAGAGTTGATGGACCATCTATCGTCCTTGGTAGAGTTGATGGACCATCTATCACCCTTGGTAGAGTTGATGGACCATCTATCACCCTTGGTAGAGTTGATGGACCATCTATCGCCCTTGATAGAGTTGATGGACCATCTATCACCCTTGGTAGATTGATGGACCATCTATCGTTTGGACTATAGAGTTGATGGACCATCTATCACCCTTGGTGAGTTGATGGACCATCTATCACCCTTGGTAGAGTTGATGGCTATCTATCACCCTTGGTAGAGTTGATGGACCATCTATCGCCCTTGTAGAGTTGATGGACCATACTATCACCCTTGGTAGAGTTGATGGACCATCTATCACCTTGGTATGATGGACCATCTATCAGCTTGGATAGTTGATGGACCATCTATCACCCTTGGTAGAGTTGATGGACCATCTATCACCCTTGGTGAGTTGATGGACCATCTATCACCCTTGGTAGGTTGATGGACCATCTATCCCCTTGGTAGAGTTATGGACCATCTATCGATTTGGACATTATAAGTTGATGGACCATCTATCCCCTTGGTAGAGTTGATGGACCATCTATCACCCTTGGTAGAGTTGATGGACCATATCACCCTTGGTAGAGTTGATGGACCATCTATCACGCCTTGGTAGAGTTGATGGACCATCTATCCCCTTGGTAGAGTTGATGGACCATCTATCACCCTTGGTAGAGTTGATGGACCATCTACCCCTCTGGTTAGAGTTGATGGACCATCTATCACCCTTGGTAGAGTTGATGGACCATCTATCGCCCTTGGTAAGTTGATGGACCATCTATCCTTTGATAGAGTTGATGGACCATCATCACCCTTGGTAGAGTTGATGGACCATCTATCCCCTTGGTAGAGTTGATGGACCATCTATCACCCTTGGTAGAGTTGATGGACCATCTATCCCCTTGGTAGAGTTGATGGACCATCTATCCCTTTGGTAGAGTTGATGACCATCTATCACCCTTGGTAGAGTTGATGGACCATCTATCACCCTTGGTAGAGTTGATGGACCATCTATCACCCTTGGTAGAGTTGATGGACCATCTATCACCCTTGGTAGAGTTGATGGACCATCTATCGCCCTTGGTAGAGTTGATGGACCATCTATCACCCTTGTAGAGTTGATGGCATCATCACTTTGAGAGTTGATGGACCATCTATCGCCCTTGGTAGAGTTGATGGACCATCTATCGCCTGTAAGTTGATGGACCATCTATCCTGGTAAGTTGATGGACCATCTATCACCTTGAGTTGATGGACCATCTATCACCCTGGTAAGTTGATGGACCATCTATCACCTGTAGAGTTGATGGCCATCTATCCTGGAGTTGATGGACCATCTATCCCCTTGGTAGAGTTGATGGACCATCTATCACCTTAGATGTGGCCATCCCTGTAGTGATGACCATCTATCCTGGTAGAGTTGATGACCATCTACCCTTGGTGAGTTGAGGACCATCATCACCCTGGTAGATTGATGACCATCATCCCCTGGTATTGATGACCATCTATCCCCTGTAGAGTTGATGGACCATCTATCCTGATTGATGGACCATCTATCCCTGGAAGTTGATGACCATCTATCACCTGGTAGAGTTGATGCCTCTTACTGGTAATTGATGGACCATCTATCACCTGTGAGTTGATGGCCATCTATCACCCTTGGTAGAGTTGATGGACCATCTATCACCCTTGGTAGAGTTGATGGACCATCTATCACCCTTGGTAGAGTTGATGGACCATCTATCCCCTTGGTAGAGTTGATGGACCATCTATCACCCTTGGTAGAGTTGATGGACCATCTATCACCCTTGGTAGAGTTGATGGACCATCTATCACCCTTGGTAGAGTTGATGGACCATCTATCACCCTTGGTAGAGTTGATGGGCCATCTATCACCCTTGGTAGAGTTGATGGACCATCTATCACCCTTGGTAGAGTTGATGGACCATCTATCACCCTTGGTAGAGTTGATGGACCATCTATCACCCTTGGTAGAGTTGATGGACCATCTATCACCCTTGGTAGAGTTGATGGACCATCTATCACCCTTGGTAGAGTTGATGGACCATCTATCACCCTTGGTAGAGTTGATGGACCATCTATCACCCTTGGTAGAGTTGATGGACCATCTATCACCCTTGGTAGAGTTGATGGGCCATCTATCACCCTTGGTAGAGTTGATGGACCATCTATCACCCTTGGTAGAGTTGATGGACCATCTATCACCCTTGGTAGAGTTGATGGACCATCTATCACCCTTGGTAGAGTTGATGGACCATCTATCACCCTTGGTAGAGTTGATGGACCATCTATCACCCTTGGTAGAGTTGATGGACCATCTATCACCCTTGGTAGAGTTGATGGACCATCTATCACCCTTGGTAGAGTTGATGGACCATCTATCACCTTGGTAGAGTTGATGGACCATCTATCACCCTTGGTAGAGTTGATGGACCATCTATCACCCTTGGTAGAGTTGATGGACCATCTATCACCTTGGTAGAGTTGATGGACCATTATCACCCTTGGTAGAGTTGATGGACCATCTATCACCCTTGGTAGAGTTGATCGGACATCTATACCTGTGCTAAAGTTGAGGACAGGGCAATAACTGGAGGACAGTAGTTTACTTGTGGATCTCAGACCAGTCACAGTAATTACGACATCACTCCACTCACACCAAACACCTCACCCACCAGACATACCTCTCACTTCAGACTCCACAACACACTCACCACCAACAACCTGACCCACCTCCAGCACCACCACACACCTCACCCACCCCAGCCACCCTACCAACACCTCACCCACCTCCAGCCACCCACCAACACACCTACCCACCTCCAGCCACCCACCAACACACCTCACCCACCTCCAGCCACCCACCAACACACCTCACCCACCTCCAGCCACCCACCAACACACCTCACCCACCTCCAGCCACCCACCAACACACCTCACCCACCTCCAGCCACCCACCAACACACCTCACCCACCTCCAGCCACCCATCAACACCTCACCCCTCCAGCCACCACCAACACACTCACCCACCTCACCCACCAACACACCTCACCCACCAACATACCTCACCCACCTCCAGCCACCCACCAACATACCTCACCCACCTCCAGCCACCCACCAACAAACCTCACCCACTTCCAGCCACCCACCAACATACCTCACCCACCCCAGCCACCCACCAACACACCTCACCCACCAACATACCTCACCCACCTCCAGCCACCCACCAACACACCTCACCCACCAACATACCTCACCCACCTCCAGCCACCCACCACAACATCACCCTCTCACCCACCTCCAGCCACCCACCAACATTCCTCACCCACCTCCAGCCACCCACCAACATACCTCACCCACCTCCAGCCACCCACCAACACACCTCACCCACCTCCAGCCACCCACCAACATACCTCACCCACCTCCAGCCACCCACCAACACACCTCACCCACCTCCAGCCACCCACCAACACACCTCACCCACCAACATACCTCACCCACCTCCAGCCACCCACCAACACACCTCACCCACCTCCAGCCACCCACCAACACACCTCACTCACCTCCAGCCACCCACCAACACACCTCACCCACCTCCAGCCACCCACCAACACACCTCACCCACCTCCAGCCACCCACCAACACACCTCACCCACCTCCAGCCACCCACCAACACACCTCACCCACCACCCACACCAATATATCACTAGGATAAAGGCAAGAGAATAGCCACGAGGATCGACCTTCTCTTAAATGTCTGATGCAGTTAAACTGTTGAATAAGAATACTTTCTCTCTCTCTCTCTCTCTCTCTCTCCTCTTCTCTCTCCTCAGCTCTCTTTCTCTCTCTCTCTCTCTTCCTCTCTCTCTCTCTCTCTCTCTCTCTCTCTCTCTCTCTCTCTCTCTCTCTCTCTCTCTCTCTCTCTCTCCACCCCAATTGAATTACTGGTAGCCCAGAGCTGGAAAGATATATATCCATCCCAGTGCTGTTATCCTGTGTTATCCTTAGTCTTCTTATCTCCAGTTATCCCAGTTATCAAGGACCCCAGTGTCTGACGTTTCTGGGGGGTTATCCTACGTGATCTACATATATGCTGCTATGTATGGTTATGTATGTAACTGTATTTATATGTACCTGTACATAAATAAACTTACTTATATTCGTACTTAATCCTCCTGGTAAAAGCTGATATGGATATCCTGAGGTTTATCCCAGGTAATCTGAATTACTAAGGGGTTAGATCTCCTTAAGGATTAACCTCTTAAGATCTTACTGAAGCAGCCACTGAAATTGGATGGATACCCTAAGACGTTTATTTCTCTCAGACTATATATATATATATATATATATATATATATATATATATATATATATATATATATATATATATATATATATATATATATATATATATGCTGAGAGATTACATTAATCCTGTTTTAGATATTAAAGTATTCTTGTGTGGTGGTGGAGAGGTTAGTGTGCAGCCATAATGACCATCGTGTGGTCGGTAATGAAGATTTATAGAAATTTAAAGGGACAACAGGAGTGTGTTGGTTCACTGGAGTGTGTTGGTTCACTGAAGTGTGTTGGTTCACTGGAGTGTGTAATGGTTCACTGGAGTGTGTTGGTTCACTGGAGTGTGTTGGTTCACTGGAGTGTGTTGGTTCACTGGAGTGTGTTGGTTCACTGGAGTGTGTTGGTTCACTGGAGTGTGTTGGTTCACTGGAGTGTGTTGGTTCACTGGAGTGTGTTGGTTCACTGGAGTGATTTGGTTCACTGGAGTGTGTTGGTTCACTGGAGTGTGTAATTGTTCACTGGAGTGTGTTGATTCACTGGAGTGTGTTGGTTCACTGGAGTGTGTTGGTTCAATGAAGTGTGTAATGGTTCACTGGAGTGTGTTGGTTCACTGGAGTGTGTTGGTTCACTGGAGTGTGTAATGGTTCACTGGAGTGTGTTGGTTCACTTAAGTGTGTTGGTTCACTGGAGTGTGTTGGTTCACTGGAGTGTGTAATTGTTCACTGGAGTGTGTTGATTCACTGGAGTGTGTTGGTTCACTGGAGTGTGTTGGTTCACTGGAGTGTGTTGGTTCACTGGAGTGTGTTGGTTCACTGGAGTGTGTTGGTTCACTGGAGTGTGTAATGGTTCACTGGAGTGTGTTGGTTCACTGGAGTGTGTTGGTTCACTGGAGTGTGTTGGTTCACTGGAGTGTGTTGGTTCACTGGAGTGTGTTGGTTCACTGGAGTGTGTTGGTTCACTGGAGTGTGTTGGTTCTTGGAGTGTCTTGGTTCACTGGAGTGTGTTGGTTCACTGGAGTGTGTTGGTTCACTGGAGTGTGTTGGTTCACTGGAGTGTGTTGGTTCACTGGAGTGTGTTGGTTCACTGGAGTGTGTTGGTTCACTGGAGTGTGTTGGTTCACTGGAGTGTGTTGGTTCACTGGAGTGTGTTGGTTCACTGGAGTGTGTTGGTTCACTGGAGTGTGTTGGTTCACTGGAGTGTGTTGGTTCACTGGAGTGTGTTGGTTCACTGGAGTGTGTTGGTTCACTGGAGTGTGTTGGTTCACTGGAGTGTGTTGGTTCACTGGAGTGTGTTGGTTCACTGGAGTGTGTTGGTTCACTGGAGTGTGTTGGTTCACTGGAGTGTGTTAGTTCACTGAGTGTGTTGGTTCACTGGAGTGTGTTGGTTCACTGGGGTTTGGTTCACTGAGTGTTGGTTCACTGGAGTGTGTAATTGTTCACTGGAGGTGTTGATTCACTGGAGTGTGTTGGTTCACTGGAGTGTGTTGTTCACTGAAGTGTGTAATGGTTCATGGAGTGTGTTGGTTCACTGGAGTGTGTTGGTTCACTGGAGTGTGTAATGGTTCACTGGAGTGTGTTGGTTCACTGGAGTGTGTTGGTTCACTGAGTGTGTTGGTTCACTGAAGTGTAATTGTTCACTGAGTGGTTGATTCACTGGAGTGTGTTGGTTCACTGGAGTGTGTTGGTTCAGATGTGTTGTTCACTGGAGTGTGTTGGTTCACTGGAGTGTGTTGGTTCACTGGAGTGTGTTGGTTCACTGAGGTGTGCAATGGTTATGGAGGTGTTGGTTACTGGAGTGTGTTGGTTCATTGGAGTGTGTTGGTTCACTGGAGTGTGTTGGTTCACTGGAGTGTGTTGGTTCACTGAGTGTGGTCACAGTGTGTTGGTTCACTGGAGTGTGTTGGTTCACTTGAAGTGTGTAATGGTTCACTGGAGTGTGTTGGTTCACTGGAGTGTGTTGGTTCACTGGAGTGTGTTGGTTCACTGGAGTGTGTTGGTTCACTGAGTGTTGGTCACTGGAGTGTGTTGGTTCACTGGAGTGTGTTGGTTCACTGGAGTGTGTTGGTTCACTGGAGTGTGTTGGTTCACTGAAGTGTGTATGGTTCACTGGAGTGTGTTGGTTCACTGAGTGTGTTGGTTCACTGGAGTGTGTTGGTTCACTGGAGTGTGTTGGTCACTGGAGTGTGTTGGTTCACTGAAGTGTGTAATGGTTCACTGGAGTGTGTTGGTTCACTGGAGTGTGTTGGTTCACTGGAGTGTGTTGGTTCACTGGAGTGTGTTGGTTCACTGAAGTGTGTAATGGTTCACTGGAGTGTGTTGGTTCACTGGAGTGTGTTGGTTCACTGGAGTGTGTTAGTTCTCTGGAGTGTGTTGGTTCACTGGAGTGTGTTGGTTCACTGGAGTGTGTTGGTTCACTGGAGTGTGTTGGTTCACTGGAGTGTGTTGGTTCACTGGAGTGTGTTGGTTCACTGGAGTGTGTTGGTTCACGGGAGTGTGTTAGTTCACTGGAGTGTGTTGGTTCACTGGAGTGTGTTGGTTCACTGGAGTGTGTTAGTTCACTGGAGTGTGTTGGTTCACTGGAGTGTGTTGGTTCACTGGAGTGTGTTAGTTCACTGGAGTGTGTTGGTCACTGGAGTGTGTTGGTTCACTGGAGTGTGTTGGTTCACTGGAGTGTGTTGGTTCACGGAGTGTGTTGGTTCACTGGAGTGTGTTGGTTCACTGGAGTGTGTTGGTTCACTGGATTGTGTTGGTCACTTGAGTGTGTTGGTTCACTGGAGTGTGTTGGTTCACTGGAGTGTGTTGGTCACTGGAGTGTGTTGGTCACTAGAGTGTGTTGGTTCACTGGAGTGAGGCAGTTTAGTGAGCACCACAACACTGGGTGCGACAGTTTAGTGAGCACCACAACACTGGGTAAGACAGTTTAGTGAGCACCACAACACTGGATGCGACAGTTTAGTGAGCACCACAACACTGGGTAAGACAGTTTAGTGAGCACCACAACACTGGGTGCGACAGTTTAGTGAGCACCACAACACTGGGTGCGACAGCCTCACCCAGTGTCAGACAAAACATTAAATTCAAACTATAGTGAGTAATAGACAGTGAGTATCTCGAGGGAACACAGCAAAGTCCCTTGATGGTCTCTGCTGAGACAGTACCTAGCAAAGGCTGAGTAGACTCAGTTAATCTAGCAGTAGGTCATACTAGAAATGAGTCTCGTCTAGGCTGTGCTTCCACAGATGAAACTACGGTGAAAAATTACTAGAAATCCTTGGCGAGGACTATCTAGCCTCGTAGATCAGGTGACTCCTAGCTGACCCTCCAGGCTAGAGGGACGAGGCACAGCAGTTATCAACATATAAGTTATATCAGTCACAGGGTTGACTGTACGTCATGAGAGAATAAATGTGACATTAAAAAGTATGTAAGTTACTTTAGGTTAGTAGAGGACGAGGATGGTAAAGTTAGAACAGTAGCAGATGCAAGAGAAAGCATAAAATGTATAAAAAAAATAACTGAGGATGATACAAGTGTTGAAGAACCAGGAGTCAGGTAATGGGGGTTTAAAGCCTATCGGCTACACTAGGGTCATTTACGTTACACGTAACTTTTTCACAATTCCAAAAAATACCGTAATTGATAAAATATGGACTAAATTAAACTCCCAGCATATACACTCTGAAATACACCCCTCAGTGTATATATCATGTGTTAAGTGCCTACCATGTCACCTTAACAGCCGCCAGGGTAGTTCCTGGAGGGACTGACAGGTGGCGCTCAACACAATATTACTCTACAGACAGTTGAAGCCCCACAGGCAAACAACCCACACCACAGACCACGGAACGGGTGGAGTTTAAACCCATGGCAAGCGAGTCCTCACAGGCTGATAAACAGTTAAAGCTTCGCTCACACCTCTACAACAACAATTGTCATCAAAGATTTGTAAGTTATACCATGAATTAAGGAAAGATCCTGGACTTCACCTTACCAAACAAACAAAGCAAATACAATAGTAATTATGGACAAGGTAGATTATAGTGGAAAAATAATATATTATTAGAAGACAGGGGAACTCACTCTTAAGATTCACTCACTATGGGTTTAAATCCCACCCGTTCCCTGATCTGTTTGCATTTCTGTTACTACGATTTTGTGAGTCAGTGCAGACGAGTCTCACTCACACGGTCATTCACTAACTAATGTGTACATGCAAACTTTTTCCGACACCCCTCTGATTTTTCCCCTTCCCATCTCCTGTAACTCTTCCCCCTGTGATTATTCCGAATAACTTTTTTCCATGTGATTATTCCCTGTAAAGTTTCCTCCTGTTATTATTAAATGTAACGTTTCCTATTGTGATTATTACCTCTAATTCCCTCCCCTCTGTGATTATCCCCTGTGATTTTTTCCTTCCCTGTGATTACATTCTTCCCTGGTTTCCCAGGACAGGTAAGAGAAGAGTTACTTCGATGGGAGAGTCAGGTGTGTACCCTCCACTGTCTGCTGTTTTTTTTTACACCTGCGACCTTATTTAGAGTACAGGCAGGTCAAGGCTGTGACCTGGAGCACTGCCTACCATGGGATAAATAGGCCTTCTGCCGTGTTCTGCGTGTTGGCGTACCAATGTGCTGCTCTGTTGTGTATTGGGCCTCTCTTGGACTATCAGTTCTCTTGGACTATCAGTTCTCTTGGACTATAAGTTCTCTTGGACTATCAATTCTCTTTGACTATCAGTTCTCTTGGACTATCAGTTCTATTGGGCTATCAGTTCTCTTGGACTATCAGTTCTCTTGGACTATCAGTTCTCTTGGACTATCAATTCTCTTGACTATCAGTTCTCTTGGACTATCAGTTCTATTGGGCTATCAGTTCTCTTGGACTATCAGTTCTCTTGGACTATCAGTTCTCTTGGACTATCAGTTCTCTTGAACCATCAGTTCTCTTGGGCTATCAGTTCTCTTGGACTATCAGTTGTCTTGGACTATCAGTTCTCTTGGACTATCAGTTCTCTTGAACTATCAGTTCTCTTGGGCTATCAGTTGTCTTGGACTATCAGTTGTCTTGGACTATCAGTTCTCTTGGACTATCAGTTCTCTTGGACTATCAGTTCTCTTGGACTATCAGTTCTTTTGGACTATCAGTTCTCTTGGACTATCAGTTCTCTTGGGCTATCAGTTCTCTTGGACCATCAGTTCTCTTGGACTATCAGTTCTCTTGGACTATCAGTTCTCTTGGACTATCAGTTCTCTTGGACTATCAGTTCTCTTGGACTATCAGTTCTCTTGAACTATCAGTTCTCTTGGGGTATCGGTTCTCTTGGACTATCAGTTCTCTTGGACTATCAGTTGTCTTGGACTATCAGTTCTCTTGAACTATCAGTTCTCTTGGGCTATCAGTTGTCTTGGACTATCAGTTGTCTTGGACTATCAGTTGTCTTGGACTATCAGTTCTCTTGGGCTATCAGTTCTCTTGGGCTATCAGTTCTCTTGGACTATCAGTTCTCTTGGACTATCAGTTCTCTTGAACTATCAGTTCTCTTGGACTATCAGTTCTCTTGGGCTATCAGTTCTCTTGGACTATCAGTTGTCTTGGACTATCAGTTCTCTTGGACTATCAGTTCTCTTAGACTATCAGTTCTCTTGAACTATCAGTTCTCTTGGACTATCAGTTCCCTTAGACTATCAGTTCTTTTGGACTATCAGTTCTCTTGGACTATCAGTTCTCTTGGGTTATCAGTTCACTTGGACTATCATTTGTCTTGGACTATCAGTTGTCTTGGACTATCAGTTCTCTTGGACTATCAGTTCTCTTGAACTATCAGTTCTCTTGGGCTATCAGCTCTCTTGGACTATCAGTTCTTTTGAACTATCAGTTCTCTTGAACTATCAGTTCTCTTGGGCTATCAGTTCTCTTGGACTATCAGTCTCTTGGACTATCAGTTCTCTTGGACTATCAGTTCTCTTGGGCTGTCAGTTCTCTTGGGCTATCAGTTCTCTTGAACTATCAGTTCTCTTTAACTATCAGTTCTCTTTAACTATCAGTTCTCTTGGGTTATCAGTTCTCTTGAACTATCAGTTCTCTTGGACTATCAGTTCTCTTGGACTATCAGTTCTCTTTAACTATCAGTTCTCTTTAACTATCAGTTCTCTTGGGTTATCAGTTTTCTTGGGCTGTCAGTTCTCTTGGACTATCAGTTCTTTTGGACTAGCAGTTGTCTTGGACTATCAGTTGTCTTGGACTATCAGTTCTCTTGACCCATCAGTTCTCTTGGACTATCAGTTCTCTTGGACTATCAGTTCTCTTTAACTATCAGTTCTCTTTAACTATCAGTTCTCTTGGGTTATCAGTTTTCTTGGGCTGTCAGTTCTCTTGGACTATCAGTTCTTTTGGACTATCAGTTGTCTTGGACTATCAGTTGTCTTGGACTATCAGTTCTCTTGAACTATCAGTTCTCTTGGACTATCAGTTCTCTTGGACTATCAGTTCTCTTTAACTATCAGTTCTCTTTAACTATCAGTTCTCTTGGGTTATCAGTTTTCTTGGGCTGTCAGTTCTCTTGGACTATCAGTTCTTTTGGACTATCAGTTGTCTTGGACTATCAGTTGTCTTGGACTATCAGTTCTCTTGAACTATCAGTTCTCTTGGACTATCAGTTCTCTTGGACTATCAGTTCTCTTGGACTATCAGTTCTCTTGGACTATCAGTTCTCTTGGGTTATCAGTGAAGAAGATTGGCTAGGAGCTATGACTCGACCCCTGAAACCACAAATAGGTGAGTACACATTACAACTCCACATACTAACTCTACTAATATACTTCTAGTATTATAGGAGTCTGCCGACAACTATAAGTTAGCTAGTATACTGACCTGGTATGTGATAGTGGTGCTAGTGGTGCTAATGGTGGTGGTAATGGTGGTGCTAATGGTGGTGGTAATGGTGGTGCTAATGGTGGTGCTAATGGTGGTGCTAATGGTGCTAATGGTGGTGGTAATGGTGTTAATGGTGGTGCTAATAGTGTTAAACCTGGTGTTAATAGTGGTGCTAGTTGTGTTAATGGTGGTGCAACTAATGGTATTAATGGTGGTGCTAGTGGTGTTAATGGTTGTGCTTGTGGTGTTAATAGTGGTGCTAATGGTGTCATTGGTGGTGCTAATGGTGTTAATGGTGTTAATGGTGGTGCTACTAATGGTATTAATGGTAGTGCTAGTGGTGTTAATGGTAGTGCTGATGGTGATAATGGTGGTGCTAATGGTGTTAATGGTGGTGGAGCTACTAATGGTGGTGCTAATGGTGTTAATAGTGGTGACTTATTCTGTTCGTTAGCTTTAACACCTAATTTGGCTCACCTAGTTCCTAACTGGCACTAGAAATCTCTGAAATGCATTCACTGCTCTACTAGGTGAGGCCCACTGAGCTGATCTAGGAACTGCCAATCTAGATTAGTCCCCTATTATGCCACTATGGTGCTATTATTATTATTGTTATTATTATTATTATTATTATTATTATTATTATTATTATTATTATTATTATTATTATTGGTGTTATTATTATTGTTATTATTATTATTATTATTATTATTATTATTATTATTATTATTATTATTATTATTATTATTATTATTATTATTATTATTATTATTGGTGTTATTATTATTATTATTATTATTATTATTATTATTATTATTATTATTATTATTATTATTATTATTTGTTATTATTATTATTATTATTATTATTATTATTATTATTATTATTATTATTATTATTATTATAAGTGGAGGGTTCAATTTCTGTGTTACAACATTTATTTCTGTGACAAATTCATCATTAGTGAACAAAATCACCAAAACTTAGTGGTGCACCAGGGTGAATTGTGGTGCACCAGGGTGAATTGTGGTGCACCAGGGTGAATTGTGGTGCACCAGGGTGAATTGTGGTGCACCAGGGTGAATTGTGGTGCACCAGGGTGAATTGTGGTGCACCAGGGTGAATTGTGGTGCACCAGGGTGAATTGTGGTGCACCAGGGTGAATTGTGGTGCACCAGGGTGAATTGTGGTGCACCAGGGTGAATTGTGGTGCACCAGGGTGAATTGTGGTGCACCAGGGTGAATTGTGGTGCACCAGGGTGAATGTGGTGCACCAGGGTGAATTGTGGTGCACCAGGGTGAATGTGGTGCACCAGGGTGAATTGTGGTGCACCAGGGTGATGGTGCACCAGGGTGTGTGGTGCACCAGGGTGAATTGTGATGCACCAGGGTGAATGTGGTGCACCAGGGTGAAATGTGGTGCACCAGGGTGAATTGTGGTGGACCAGGGTGAATTGTGGTGCACCAGGGTGAATTGTGGTGCACCAGGGTGAATTGTGGTCCACTAGGGTGAACTGTGGTGCACCAGGATGAATTGTGGTGCACCAGGGTGAATTGTGGTGCACCAGGGTGAATTGTGGTGCACCAAGGTGAATTGTGGAGTACCAGGGTGAACTGTGGTGCACCAGGATGAATTGTGGTGCACCAGGTGAATTGTGGTCCACCAGGGTGATTTGTGGTGCACCAGGGTGAATTGGGGTGCACCAGGGTGAATTGTGGTGCATCAGGGTGAATTGTGGTGCACCAGGGTGAACTGTGGTGCACCAGGGTGAATTGTGGTGCACCAGGGTGAACTGTGGTGCACCAGAATGTGTGGTGCACCAGGTGAATGTGGTCCACCAGGGTGATTGTGGTGCACCAGGGTGAATTGTGGTGCATCAGGGTGATTGTGGTGCACCAGGGTGAATTGTGGTGCACCAGGGTGAATTGTGGTGCACCAGGGTGAATTGTGGTCCACCAGGGTGAACTGTGGTGCACCAGGATGAATTGTGGTGCACCAGGGTGAATTGTGGTGCACCAGAATGAATTGTGGTGCACCAAGGTGAATTGTGGTCCACCAGGGTGATTTGTGGTGCACCAGGGTGAATTGTGGTGCATCAGGGTGAATTGTGGTGCACCAGGGTGAACTGTGGTGCACCAGGGTGAATTGTGGTGCACCAGGGTGAATTGTGGTCCACCAGGGTGAACTGTGGTGCACCAGGATGAATTGTGGTGCACCAGGGTGAATTGTGGTGCACCAGGGTGAATTGTGGTGCACCAAGGTGAATTGTGGTCCACTAGGGTGAACTGTGGTGCACCAGGATGAATTGTGGTGCACCAAGGTGAATTGTGGTGCACCAGGGTGAACTGCGGTCCACCAGGGTGAACTGCGGTCCACCAGGGTGAACTGCGGTCCGCCAGAAAGAATTGTCGTGCGTTAACGTCTGGTCAAAATGTACTGTAGTGAATTTGCGTCGTATAATACAAGTCCTGCGTCAATTTGCGTCACGGTGTGGCGACTGTGCGTCACTTTGCATCAGACTGTCGGGGGCACTGCGCCAATGGGTTGGCATGGGCATTATTAATGGTGGATGCCATTGAAACTACCCGACTGATGCAGACCGTGAGTAAACATTAATGTCCACTGCAGGGGTGGCAGAGCGTATTGATCAACAGCAGCAGGAGTAGCAGCAGCAGCAGCAGCAGTAGTAGCAGCAGCAGTAGCAGCAGCAGCAGTAGCGGAGGCAGCAGTAGCAAGCTTAATACAATTAAAAAAATACAGAAAAATGTTACTCTGAAGAAAATTAATACAAAACTGTATGTTACTGAATCAGCAGATTGTTAAGGGCGGCTCACTGACATTGCTCCTGTGGCTCAGTCTGACCCCTTGGGAAGCTCATCTGATCCCTTGAAGCTTGAAGGAAGGCTGCTGCAGCGGTCCAGGCTTCCGCCAGGCTGAAGGTGAACACCAATAAGAGAAGAACCAAGTGAATCAGCAGCAGAGAGGGCCACGGTAGCTCTGTCTGGCCCAGGCTGGCCAGCACGGTGGTGACGGAGGCGTCGACGAAAGTGGCGGTGGCAGTATGGTGTACCTGCATCAGGGTAGCAGCCATCACCAGCATCACAGCCAGCTGGAACAGTAGCACCATTAATGAGGCTTTAGTGCCCTGACGAATCCCCTCCATCGTCACACTGAATGGCCGGCTCAGCAACTCCGGCAGAAGGAGGACCTTCAGCCACCACAGCGTCACCAGAGATAGTAGGAAGCACCTGCCACTGAACTCCAGCCACAGGATTATCCCGAAGTTGAAGAAGCGATTGCACGCTTGGTTGATAAGGATGACCCTAGCTTGGTGCAGCAGCATACACATGGCTATGTGTAGTACCAGAGATGAGACGTTGATGCTTAGTAAAGCGTGATCCAGCCTCGTCAGATCCCTTCCCTTGCGCAAGACATGCTGAAGGTGAGGCGTCTCGCACACCACCAACAGAAGCAGCACAACGGGAAGCCCCAGCAGGAGGTACTGTGTGGCCAGTACCTCTAACCTGGAGCGAGACGACAACGTTATGGTGGAAAGGATCTTATTACAGGTGTCGCTGATGGTCGTGTCTTCGGGAATGTCTTCATACAAACTTGGAAAGCTATTGGGGACCTGATCAACTGATATCTCGTGTGAGATGGTCCAGGAGCTGTGTCCAAGCCAGGTAAAATGCAGTCGAAGGCGAGCCAAGTTGACTCGATTATCGAGTGCAGTGAGGGTAAGAGATACGTAGCGAGTGAAACTGTCCACCCAGTGTTGTTCTCGCATTCGCTGCAGAGTGTCCGTCCACTCCTGGTCTGTGTCCAGGGCCAGTTGGAGACCATGTCCCCCGCTGGGGTAAAAACGGCCAGCTACCCACTCCTGGGCACCCAGGGTACTGCAGTAGCCGAAGCCCTCTTCGCACCCAATGGGACAATTGGGGTCCTCTTCAGTGCTCTCTTCGTCAGCCACGGAACACATGTGAGACACGGACAGAAGCGTGGACAAGCACCTGAAACACGACTTGTTCACCAGGTCGCGGGTGATGCTACTCACATGACAACTCATGTCAGGGGCAAAATTGATCTGACATTTAACTTGTTTGCTACGGACCTGTCTGAGGGCCGGAACCTCCAGGGTTCTGCCCCAAAACAGACCTCCGTCACTGTTGTACAGACTGCCCAGGACCTGCTCGACCCTATCCAGGACCTCGTCACCAGTCAGGATGCTTCCCTCGGTCAGGTTACCGCCGAAGTGCCTGACTAGGATGCTCTGACGGAGGTGCAGAAGGGTAGGGGAGTCGTGCATGAGGAGGAAGAGGGCGCAATAGGAGGCCAGGATGATGAGCATCAGACAAGGACGCATCAGCTCCTATAAATTGCGTCCCCAGTTGATCCTCTCCAACACTGGCTGGATATGGTGCCATATTTTAATATACACCGACGGCATATTGCTGATTTATTGCAAAAAAAAGTGGATAAACAAATAATTAAAAAAGAAATTAATATAGCTTTTGGATAATAAATTTTAGGAAGTGACAAGGAAAAATCTAGAGTTGCTGCTTCGAGATTAAAGCTGGCCGGAAGACATTTAAAACTGTTATACCATGTTATATGTATTGTAAATATTTAGTTAAGTTATGCATTAACCTCCAGTGGGGTCGACCTCTTACTCATGTTTTCTTCCTTACCTCCAATTCCTCCTACCTCAATCCTTTTCACACTCTCTCTCAACCCCCTCCTTCATTGTGTCCCATCCCATTCTCTCTCTCTCTTCTTCTCTCCCACACTACGTCATCCTTCCGTCCTTAAATCATTCCCTACATTCACACCCGCTTTTTCCCTGTCTGAATTCACAGGTTTAAATACATTTTGTGCAGCGCTGTATGACTCTGTCGGGTTTAGAATATGATATTAATATAATATTATTAATATAATATTAAAATTATAATATTATAATTATAATATTAATATAATATCAATAACAGCATCTTCTTCTCCCAGAGTATTATATTTTTCAGCCATTAAAAGCAGCAGCAGCAGCAGCAGCAACCTCACAACTCTTGGTGCGACCGACACAAACCTCACAACGTTGGGTGTAACTGTGGAGGCTCGATCCTCCGTCTGATCATGTGGAGCATTCATGTACGCTCATGCACGCTCTTGTGATCTCATGTTTGCCCATGTACTCTTATGTACTCCCTTCTTTGTCCATGTACTCTCCTCTCAGCCCATGTACTATTATGTACTCCCCTCTCAACCCATGTGCAATTATGTACTCTCCTCTCAGCCCATGTACAACTATGTATTCTTTCTTCTCTCAGCTCATGTGCACCATTGTGTACACTGACTGACAGGAGGTGTAGGGAACACACTCGTATCTGGGGAAAAAGGTAAGTATAAATGGAGTGATGTGATAAATAGTAATAAAGAGAGAGAGAGAGAGAGAGAGAGAGAGAGAGAGAGAGAGAGAGAGACAAAGGAGCGTCCACAAGCAGCTCTTCCAAGAGCTCTAGTGCTTGTACAAACTCTTGCCAATTGGTCTAACTACGTCACTGTATTTCCCTTCGCTCGCCAGTCACTTGTGTCAACACACAGTGCCATCTGTCGAGCAGTTTCAACACCACAGTTAAGTATCTTCCTCACGCCCGTCATCACCAAGAAGATATTTTTGTTTTAAATCCATATGATGACTTCTTGAAGTGACTCGTTCTTTAAATCGGATGAATCTCAGTTGACTCTAATCCCTATTTTAGGAATTCAAGTGTTCCTTACTGCCGGTAGACAGGTGAAATGTAGACTTAATGACTATCGTTCAGTCTTCAGGCTTTTAAACCATAACAAAATTAGTATCGTGTCAAGGCTGAGGGACTGAGCATATCAAAATTACTTCTTGTATTGTCTAAAATATTATATTTGCCTGTATTTGACCGAAGAAGCCTACTGCGCTTGTGTCTTATTCGTTAAAACTAGTATTGGGATTATATATTTTTTTTTTTTTTTTTTTTTTTTGTCTCTGTGATTGCTATTATTTCCGGGTTCCTCTCCTTCATCTTTTTTCTCCAAGATACTTGCAGTTCACTTAGAGGTCCCTTCTCCTCCTGATGATGGCATCAGTTGTGATCGCAGTGACTTTTAGTTCTGTTGGTTCAGTGATGTTCGTTGTCACTGCAGTTGGTAAGTAAGACACATAGGCAACAGTTAGGCATCTTTATTCCGAAACGTTTCGCCTACACAGTAGGCTTCTTCAGTCAAGTACAGAAAGTAGACAGGAGCAGTAGAGATGTGAAGACGATGTAATCAGACCAACAAACCCCTGGCTGTCTTCAAGCAGGCACTGGACAGGCACCTAAAGTCGGTGCCTGACCAGCCAGGCTGTGGTTCGTACGTTGGACTGCGTGCGGCCAGCAGTAACAGCCTGGTTGATCAGGCTCTGATCCAACATGAGGCCTGGTCACAGACCGGGCCGCAGGGGCGTTGACCCCTGGAACTCTCTCCAGGTATACTCCAGTCCATCACCCTTGAAGATGTAGATTTGAGGTGGTCAGTCCCTCAGCCTGGAGAAGAGTTCTGTTCCATAGTGTGAAACAAAGTGGAGATCAAGTGACAGTGTGGAGACTTAAAGAATGAGAAGGACGTGACCTCTCAGTGATTACATTCTTCCTTCCACTACTCCACACCTCACCTTCCCACACTATATAAGTCTCCACACTGTCGCTTGTAAGGAAACACGCCCAATGTTTCTACCCTCGCCGGGAATCGAACCCGGACGCTTGTTGTGTGAAGCGAGAGCTTTAGCCACCAGGCCACGGGGCAGCGTAAACGGGTCATTCCTTCCCTCCCAGTGTGCACTCACCTATTTGTAGTTGCAGGAATCGAATAGCAGCTCCTGGCCCCTCCTCTTCGCTGATCGCTACTAGTTCCACTCTCCCTGCTCCAAGAGTTTGATCATGTGTGTCTTTGTACTCAGATGGGCCTACAGGGGAGTCGAACCGGGGGAAGGATGGGGTGGAGGTGGGTTCCCTGCCTCGAGAATGCCCTAGTCTTCCAATTACCGTCACTTCAAAGAGAAGCCAGAGGTAAAAACATCCTTTGGTTCCCCCTTGAAAACATCCTTTAGTTCCCCCCCCCCCCCTTGAAAAACATTCCCATCAAAGGGGAGACTGCGGCAGACCGTGGAAGTACCCATGATTAAGCTTATTGCAATTGTAATTTCTTCCACTAAGGGTCGTCAGAGACTAGAATTTTAACCCCTTATTTGCACCTGTAAATACTGCTATGGGAGAGGGATATTTCGAGGGAAATATCCCCGGTTATAGGGAAATTCTCGGGGAGGGAGAAATGGTCCCTCCGAGTCTTTGTTTATGTAAGACGCTCTGTGTGTTCTTTTAAGATGTTCTCTGTTCATGTAAAACGTTTTATGTGTTCTTGTACATAACACACGAATATGGTTGCATATTCACGTGTTCTTGTAAGAAGCTTCAAAAAAATGATCTCGATAAAATGATCTGAAATGAATAACTTCTTGATTCTGCCATGGGAGGAGGTACAAGTACCTCCTCATCTTCTGGGACCAGCGGTGCCCAGGCTTAGCCCCATTCCCCGCCCTCACGTGTCAGTAATGTTAAAAAATATTTTTTTTAATTTTTATTCAAGGAAAATAATATGTAAATTTTTGAGCAAGAAAAAAAAAAGTTATTTTTTTTCAATTCTTGTCCAGAAAGCAACTTGATTTTATTGTTTTTATTTAATAAGTTTAAAAAAAATTCAGTACTTGTGCGACTGTCAGGGTTTTTTTTCAGTTTATCCGAATCAATTTTCTTTTTAACACTTGTTCATGTAAAAAAAATTTCAACATGTTCAAGTCAAAAACTTTTTTTTTTCAACACTTGTCCCAGAGTCAAAAATTTATTTTTTCAACACTTTTCCAAGAGTAATTTTTTTTTTTTTTCAACATTTCTCCAAGTCAAAAAAAATCAACACTTGTCCAGGAGTCAAAAAAAAAAAATCAACAATTGTTTAAGAGTCAAAAATGAATTTTTTTTAACACTTGTCTGTGAGTCAAAAGTTTATTTAACACTTGTTCAAGAGTCAAAAATTGATTTTTTTCAACACTTGTCCAAGTCATTTTCTTTTTAACACTTGTCCAAGAGAGGGAAAATCAGGAATATTTTCTGCTCTCCTGCCAAGAGGAATTTACATTTAAGGGAACGCCCAGCCACACTGCTCCAATATTTCTCGAATGGCCTCTTTAAAGTTGGCAAAAAGTGGAATGGGGGTAATTTCCTGGCCAGAAGTGGTGCGTCATCTGCCGTCTGATAGCGTATAAAAGCTCCAGAATATGGTGTATGTCAGAGTGAAGGTTAGTCGCTAGCGAGGATAGTCGCTAGCAAGGTTAGTCGCTAAGCAAGGTTACTCACTAGCGAGGTTAGCTGCTAAGCGAGGTTAGTCGCTAAGTAAGGTTAGTCGCTAAGCAAGGTTATTCACTAGGAAGGTTAGTCGCTAAGCGAGGTTAGTTGCTAAACTAGGTTAGTCGCTAAGCGATGTTGTCACTAAGCGAGGTTAATTGCTAGTGAGATTAGTTGGTAAGCTAGGCTAGTCGTTAAGCGAGGTTAGTCTCTAAGCGAGGTTAGTCACTAAGCAAGGTTAGTCGTTAGTGAGGTTAGTCGCTAAGTGAGGTTAGTCACTAGTGAGGCTAGTCACTAGCAAGGTTAGTCGCTAGTGAGGCTAGTCGCTAGACGGGGTTAGTCGTTAAGAGAGAAACAGCGAGAGAAGACCAGAAGTCAACATTGACACTAAGAAAACCAACTCAACACCAACCATTGTTGTTCGATACACTTCCCGAAGCTCAATCATGAGACTGGACTGCATCGTTGTCTGCTCTGTCTCTCTTCTCTTCCTTGGGATTGGATCGTGGGGGGCGCTGACCCCTAGAAAGCATCTTCGAGATATCCTTCAGATATCCTTAAGGTATTTACTACACGCAGCCTTACATATGTAAGCTCTCTCTGTGTGCCATTAGGTCACAGCCTCTCTGAGTCTGCCACTGAAATTTTGCTGATCACTCCTAAGTTTTTATTTCACCAGAAACGTGCAGCACTCAGGAAAGAAGCTTTATGACGATGTTTCGGTCCGTGCTAGACCAGTCTTAAGTCAGTCCTAAAGTTTGTTGCATCTCGTGTCAGATGAGAGACCAAGCTGAGCTCAGGTGTGCACGACCTGGCTTATAATTATCTAATCTGACTCCCCTGCTTCTTACCACTACTACTACTACAACTATTACTATTACTACTACTACTACTACTACTACCTACTACTACTACCCCTACTACTACAACTACTACTGCTGCTACTACTATTACTACTACTGCTGCTTCTCCTACTACTACAACTACTGCTGCTGCTTCTGCTATTCCTTATTTTTTGGTCCTGTGATTGAAGTGAAAGTAGGACACTGAGGAGCAGCGCACCTACTGCCCTCTGTCTTGTATACTTGGAGACATGAATAACTAATGATTTTCGTCACAACCTCCGCTATCCAGTCTATTCCCTCTCCTCCACTTTCTCTCCTGTGTTTCCCCTCCTCTTCACTCCTCCACTCCCTTTCCATAAATCCTCTCCCAGAAGTTTCATTGAAATCAAACCTGACGTAGAGAGTGAGAAGTATTGTCATAACTTCTAAGTGTTTTCCTTTATCCTTTCTAACTTCTCGATTATTCTCCTCATTCCTATCTCCCTTCTCCTTCTCGTCCTCCTTCTCCTCCTTGTCGCTGAAATCCGTACAGATTCAGAGTCAAAATCTGTTAGTTTCTACCCCGTGTAACAGGGTGACAGGCTCTGCAGATATTAAAAATTTGGCATACCTTCCTCTGCTCAATTTCACAAACATTTCCCTCACTCTTCCCAGTCAATTTTTTTTTCCTTTTGGCTGAGCTCGTCTAAAGTCGCACTGCTGTTGCTTGAAGACATAATCCTGGTTGGTTAATTGAGTTTAAATCCTATCGACTACACGAGGGTCATTAAGGCTGCATATTTTCTGGGGTTTAAAGTAAATTCTCAGCGTATATACAACGAGAGACATATACCTTTCGGGTATATATATCCTTGTTGTTGGATGAGAGTGACTGGCTAATAGGGTTTGAAGACTATTGACTACACGACTGCCATCAAAGCTACATGTCACTTAGACACCAGTCAAGAACACTTTAATACCCAAAATAGCGATTAAAGTCAACTTTCAACGTATATTCACGGGAAGACACACAGAGAGACACACGGACACACACCTCTCGGTGTTTATAACTTTGTCGTGGTTGGACGAGAGTGGTCAACCACTTCACTGATCGTCTTGATAGTTCCTCATACCGGTGATTACTTGCAATTCTATTAAATATTACGAGGTAGCTAGAGATGTAACTGCTGGCTCTTACCGTGAAGGTGGAACAAGCCAGCAAGCCTTTAGTGGAGACGCGTGGCTTGAAGTGGCTTGCTACGAGGTGCAGTAAATGGAAGCACGTGACAATAACATCACAATAATCAAGATAAGCAGACACAATAAGCCACTGGTTGGCGAAACGTCGCGTCCATGAAGAGGCCCAGCAATGGGCGGCGGGGGCGTTTACCCCCCCAACCCCCGGAACACCCTCAAAGTACGTAGGAAAACCCAGGTGTTGTACGTGTCTTATTCAGCAGCTTGTGGGCACTGTATATCATTAACGTAACCAGACAGACAGACAGACAGACAGACAGACAGACAGACAGACAGACAGAGGGGGAAGGTTTCGAACGAACAAGAAAGGTTGGAACAGATGGTTAAACAAGTCAACAAATACAGGGGAAATTACCCTGCAGTAATTTCCCCAGAGATGTTGTTGAGTAGTGTCTTGTATAGTACACCAGCCTCCTCCTCCTTCTCCTCCACCTCCTCCTCCCTCCTCCTCCTCCTCCTCCTCCTCCTCCTCCTCCTCCTCCTCCTCCTCCTCCTCCTCCTCCTCCTCCTCCTCCTCCTCCTCCTCTTCCTCCTTATTCTTCTTCTTGTCCTGCCTAAAATTTTCATAAATATTCATAATTTATTACGACTCTTTTCTCGTTTATATTTCATCTTTCTCTTCTGTTAATTATTCTCTGATCTCCCTGTTATTGATACAGTGTGTGGTGCAGGATACATTGTGTGGTGGTGCAGGATACATTGTGTGGTGCAGGATACAGTGTGTGGTGGTGCAGGATACAGTGTGTGGTGGTGCAGGATACAGTGTGTGGTGGTGCAGGATACATTGTGTGGTGGTGCAGGATACATTGTGTGGTGGTGCAGGATACAGTGTGTGGTGCAGGATACAGTGTGTGGTGGTGCAGGATACAGTGTGTGGTGGTGCAGGTTACAGTGTGTGGTGCAGGATACAGTGTGTGGTGGTGAAGGATACAGTGTGTGGTGGTGCAGGATACAGTGTGTGGTGCAGGTTACAGTGTGTGGTGCAGGATACAGTGTGTGGTGGTGAAGGATACAGTGTGTGGTGTGGTGGTACAGGATACAGTGTGTGGTGCAGGATACAGTGTGCTGCAGGTTACAGTGTGTGGTGGTGAAGGATACAGTGTGTGGTGGTGCAGGATACAGTGTGTGGTGCAGGATACAGTGTGTAGTGCAGGATACAGTGTGTGGTGGTACAGGATACAGTGTGGGGAGAGGCAGTCACCACAGTGTGGTTGCAGGTCACTGTAAAACACTCTTATGGTAATGGAATGCTCAGATTTTACGGCTCCCTGGTCGAATAGAAATTATATGAGGTTTATGGTGTGTGTGTGTGAGTGTGTGTGTGTACTCACCTAGTTGTGGTTGCAGGAGTCGATTCATAGCTCCTGGCCCCGCCTCTTCACTGGCCGCTACTGGGTCTCTCTCCCTTCGCCATGAGCCTTATCATACCTCTTCTTAAAGCTATGAATGGATCCTGCCTCCACTACATCGCTTCCCTAGCTATTCCACTTCCTGATCACTCTGTGACTGAAGAAATACTTCCTAACATCCCTGTGATTCATCTGAGTCTTCAACTTCCAACTGTGACCCCTTGTTGCTGTGTCCCATCTCTGGAACATTCTGTCTCTGTCCACCTTGTCAATTCCTCTCAGTATTTTATATGTCGTTATCATGTCCCCCCTTTCTCTCCTGTCCTCCAGTGTCGTCAGGTCGATTTCCCTTAACCTCTCCTCGTAGGACATACCCCTTAGCTCCGGGACTAGTCGTGTTGCAAACCTTTGCACTTTCTCTATTTTCTTTATGTGCTTGGCTAGGTATGGGTTCCAAACTGGTGCTGCGTACTCCAGTATGGGCCTAACGTACACAGTGTACAGGGTTCTGAACGATTCCTTATTAAGATGTCGAAATGCTGTTCTTAGGTTTGCTAGGCGCCCGTATGCTGCAGCAGTTATTTGGTTGATGTGCGCCTCAGGAGATGTGCCTGGTGTTATACTCACCCCAAGATCTTTTTCCTTGGGTGAGGTTTGTAGTCTCTGGCCCCCCTAGACTGTACTCCGTCTGCGGTCTTCTTTGCCCTTCCCCAATCTTCATGACTTTGCACTTGGTGGGGTTGAACTCCAGGAGCCAATTCCTGGACCAGACCTGCAGCCTGTCCAGATCCCTTTGTAGTTCTGCCTGGTCCTCGTCCGATTGAATCTTTCTCATCAACTTCACATCATCTGCAAACAGGGACACTTCGGAGTCTATTCCTTCTGTCATTTCGTTCACAAATACCAGAAACAGCACCGGTCATAGGACTGACCCCTGTGGAACCCCACTCGTCACCGGCGCCCACTCTGACACCTCGCCACGTACCATGACTCGCTGCTGTCTTCCTGACAGGTATTCCCTGATCCATTGTAGTGCCTTCCCTGTTACCCCTGCCTGGTCCTCCAGCTTCTGCACTAATTTCTTGTGTGGAACTGTGTCAAACGCCTTCTTACAGTCCAAGAATATGCAATCTACCCGCCCCTTTCTCTCTTGTCTTACTGCTGTCACCCTGTCGTAGAACTCCAGTAGGTTTGTGACACAGGATTTCCCATCCCTGAAACCGTGTTGGCCGTTGTTGATAAGTCCATTCCTTTCTAGGTGCTCCACCACTCTTCTGATTATCTTCTCCATGACCTTGCATACTATACATGTCAGTGACACTGGTCTGTAGTTTAGTGCTACGTTCCTGTCTCTTTTTTTAAAAAATAGAACTGTTTCGATAGATGTGTTGAAGATTGTTGTTAGGGGTACACATAGCTCCTCTGCTCCCTCTCTCAGGACCCATGGAGAGATGTTATCCGGCCACATCGCCTTTGAGGTATCTAGCTCGCTTAGTAGCCTCTTCACTTCCTCCTCAGTTGTGTGTATTGTGTCCAGCACCTGTTGGTGTACCCTACCTCTTCTCCTTTCTGGAGGCCCTTCTATCTCCTCTGTGAACACCTCTTTGAATCTCATGTTGAGCTCCTCACACACTTCGCGGTCATTTCTTGTGACCTCCCCTCCTACCTTCCTCAGCATTTGGCTTTCGCTGCTATGTCATTCTCGTACTGTCTTTGGGCCTCCCTTCTTACCTGTGCATATTCATTTCTGGTTCTACGACTGCTCTCCTTATTCTCCTGGGTCCTTTGCCTTCTGTACCTTTTCCATTCCCTAGCACACTTGGTTTTGGCTTCCCTGCACCTTTGGGTGAACCAAGGGCTCATCCTGGCTTTTTCGCTTCTCCTGTTACCCTTGGGTATAAACCTCTCCTCAGCTTCCTTGCAAATTTTTGTCATATATTTCATCATCTCGTTTACTGACTTCCCTGCCAGCTCTCTGTCCCACTGAACTCATTGCAGGAAGTTCCTCATGCCCACGTAGTCACCTTTCTTGTAGTTTGGTTTCATTCTTGCAGCCCTTCCTGCTTCCCCCTCCACTTGTAACTCTACTATGTATTCGAAGCTTAGAACCATATGATCACTGGCCCCAAGGGGGCTTTCATGTGTGATGTCCTCAATATCTGCACTACTCAGGGTGAATACTAGGTCCAGTCTTGCTGGTTCGTCCTCTCCTCTCCTCTCTCTCTGGTGTGTGTGTGTGTGTACTCACCTAATTGTACTCACCTAATTGTGGTTGCAGGGGTCGAGACTCAAAGCCTGGCCCCGCCTCTGCGCTGTCCGCTACTGGGTCTCTGCTCTCCCTGCTCCATGAGCTTTATCATACCTCGTCTTAAAACTATGTATGGTTCCTGCCTCCACTATATCTTTCTCTAGACTATTCCACTTCCTGACTACTCTGTGGCTGAAGAAATGCTTCCTAACATCCCTTTGTGTGTGTGTGTGTTAGTTACCATTTTGTCCTAGGCACATGTCGATTAGACACTAGGCCTGTTGTATGTATGTGTGTGTGTGTGTAACGAAACACTTCGAAATGTTTCGGCCCCGCCGGGAATTGAACCCGGGCCCTCCGTGCGCGAAGCAAGTGGGCTAGCCACCATGCCATCGGGGTGTGTGTGTGTGTGTGTGTGTGTGTGTGTGTGTGTGTGTGTGTGTGTGTGTGTGTGTGTGTGTGTGTGTGTGTGTGTGTGTGTGTGTGTGTGTGTGTGTGTGTGTGTGTGTCTGTCTGCTGTCTGTCTGTCTGTCTGTCTGTCTGTGTGCACTCACATATTTGTTTCTGCAGGGGTTGAGTCATAGCTCCTGACCCCGCCTCTTCGCTGGTCTGCGTATTCATCTAGCTGTTTTCTTATCAGTGCAAAAACTTGAGCTGTATTAACGGACGTTTTTTGGCCTATTGAGTCAAGAAACTTGCCGTACCTATTCTTACAACTGTGCATGATCAATAATATTACAAATATCGAACTTAAGCTGAAGGAAACTTACAGGAGACAAGAATCACAGGAAGAACTAAAAGCCATAAAGGAAATTGAAAAAAATACTTCTTCTCTTATGCCAAATCTAAGGGAAAAACAACATCCAGTATTGGGCCCCTGCTTAGGCGAGATGACAGCCAAGAAATGAGAGATATTAAAGTCCCAATACGACTCAGTGTTCAGTGAGCCGCTGCCCAGACTAACGGTCGACAATCCAAATGAATTCTTTATGAACGAAACCCAAAATTTGGTCATCTCAAAAATCTCGGATATTATCCTACCACCACAAGACTTTGAAAAGGCAATAAATGACAAGCCCATGCACTCTGCACCAGGCCCAGACTCATGGAACTCCGTGTTCATCGCGTGCCTTCAGCATTCTATGGAGAGGGACCATAGACACGGGTCATCCCACACTCACTAAAAACAATACAGCCCCACTCCACAAAGGTGGCAGTAAAGCAATTGCAAAGAACTACAGACCGATAACACTAACATCCCATTTCATAAAAAAATTTGAGAGGGTTCTAAGAAGCAAGATCGCCAACCACCTAGATACCCATCAATTATACAACCCAGGGCAACACGGGTTTAGAGCAGGTCGCTCCTGTCTGTCCCAGCTCCTGGACCACTATGACAAGGTCCTGGATGCTGTACAGGGTAAACAAAATACAGATGTAGTATACACAGACTTTGCAAAAGCTTTCGACAAATGTGACCATGGTGTAATAGCACACAAAATCCATGATAAAGGAATAACAGGAAAAGTTAGAAGATGGATCTATAACTTCCTGACAAATATAACACAAATAGTAATAGTAATCAGAGTAAAGCCTCAGGCAGCTACGGTGAAAAGCTCTGTTCCACAAGGCACAGTACTCGCTCCCATTCTATTCCTCATACTCATTTCTGACGTAGAGATGCAAGCCATAGCTCCGTGTCTTCCTTTGCAGATGACACCTGGATTGCCATGGCAGTGACCTCCATCGAAGACATCGAAGACTCCAAGCGGACATCAACCAAATCTTCAAATGGGCCACTCAAAACAATATGAAGTTTAACGAGGAGAAATTTCAACTACTCAGATATGGAAAACTTGAGGAAATTAAAAATGTATCAAGGTATACGACAAATTCTAACCATACAATAGAGCGAAAAAGTAAGGTGAAGGACCTGGGAGTGATAATGTCAGAGGATCTCGCATTCAAAGACCACAACAATGTATCTACCGCATCTTCTAGGAAAATGATAGGATGGATAATGAGAACATTCAAAACTAGGGACGCCAAGCCCATGATGATTCTCTTCAAATCGCTTGTTCTCTCTAGGCTGGAATACTGCTGTACACTAACGGCCCCCTTCAAGGCTGGCGACATTGCTGACCTGGAGAGTGTACAAAGAACTTTCACGGCACACATAAGTACGATAAGACACCTAAATTACTGAGAACGGTTAAAGGTCCTGGAGGGATTGGTACGAAACCTGCACACGAAAATCACTCCCTATGAAAGCAAAAGACTCGGCAGGAGATGCAACACTGAGAGACAACACAGTAAGTGTCCGGGGCCCAAGACTGTTTAACTGCCTCCCAGCATACATAAGGGGGATTACCAATAGACCCCTGGCTGTCTTCAAGAAGGCACTGGACAGGCACCTAAAGTCAGTACCTGACCAACCGGGCTGTAGTTCGTACGTCAGTTTGCGTGCGGCGAGCAGTAACAGCCTGGTTGATCAGACCCTGATCCACCATGAGGCCTGGTCTCAGACCGAGCCGCGGGGGCGTTGACCCACGAAACCCTCTCCAGGTAAACTCCAGGTATGATGTTTGCATCTACCAGTCTGTCATCTAGCTAATTCCATTTGCTTCCCACCTTGAGGTTATGGCTCATTTCAAACAGTTTGTCTCTTCTCAGTTCCTCATAATAATTTCTACGTCATGATCATGTCTCCCCTACTCCTGTTTTTTCTCAGAATTCAGTTTGTTTTTCTCTCTAATATAGTCTCAGCTCTGCGACTAATCTGGTTGTAAATCTTTGGATCTTTCTAAGAACCTTTTGAACCTGTTTCACTAGATGGGGCTCTATGCTGGTACTATATATTCTAAGATGAGCCTGACGCCAAGGATCCCAATGGAAATAAGTCACTTTACCTGGAGTTTACCTGGAGTGAGTTCCCGGGGTCAACGCCCTCGCGACCCTGTCTGTGACCAGGCCTCATGGGTAATCTACACATATGTTGCTATGTATGATAATTTACGTGTACCTCTGGCTGAATAAACTTACTAATTTATAAAAAAAATCGATATTGAGGTTCGTGAAGGCTTCTTTCAGACTCAGCAACCTCGCATATGCTATAAGTAAGGACGGAGGAAAGTATATAAGTAAAATTAGTATATAAATTAGTGAAGTTTGCCTTTTGGTTCGTAATATGCAAGAAAAAAATTATTGGTGTTGAGTGCGCATAACGTAGCTCCAGGAGCATCACCAGGCGTGCCAGACAATCTTCCATCCCTGGAGTATACCTGGAGGGTGTTCCGGGGGTCAACGCCCCCGCGGCCAGGTCTGTGACCAGGCCTCGTGGTGGATCAGGGTCTGATCAACCAGGCTGTTACTGCTGGCTGCACGTAAACCGACGTACGAACCATAGCCCGGCTGGTCAGGTTTTGAGTTTACGTGCCTGTCTAGCGCCTTCTTGAAGACAGCCAGGGGTCTATTGGTAATCCCCCTTATGTATGCTGGGAGGCAGTTGAACAGTCTTGGGTCCCTGACACTTACTGTGTTGTCTCTTAGTGTACTTATGGCGCCCCTGCTTTTCGCTGGGGGTATGTTGCATCTCCTGCCGAGTCTTTTCCTGTCATAGGGAGTGATTTCCGTGTGCAGATTTGGGACTAGTCCCTCTAGGATTTTTAAAGTGCATATTAACATGTATCTTTTTCGCCTGCGTTCCAGGGAGTACAGGTCAAGGGACTTCAACTGTTCCCAGTAATTCAGGTGCTTTATTGTACTTATACATGCAATGAAAATTCTCTGTATATTCTCCAGGTCTACAATTTCGCCTGCCTTGAAAGGGGCCGTTACTGTACAGCAATATTCCAGCTTAGCGAGAACAAGCGATCTGAAAAGAAACGTCATTGGCTTGTTCAGTTTGATATCTTTATTATGCACCCCATACCCATCCTGTGGGCGGTAGTCAAATGATTACAGAGGTACATAATGGGTCCAGGGACTGGACCCCAAAGTTTTGATAGCTGAGCAAGTTACAAAGGTAATGAACTAACAAGCTACAAAGGTAATGAACTCACAAGTTACAAAGGTAATGAAACATTTGCTTGGCATCCCTAGTTTTAAAGGTTCTCATTATTTATCCTGTCATTTTGCTAGCAGATGCTGATTGTCACTGTCGAGGTTTCTTTATTGTTTACTTTCTTTCTTTTTCAATATGCACATCAGCACCACCAGCCTCCAGCTTGTATCTGGTAAGATTTTTAACCCCGGAGGGTTAGCCATCCAGGATAACCCAAGGAAATCAGTGCGTCATCGAGGACTGTCTGTCTTATTTCCATTGGGGTCCTCAATCTTGTCCCCCAGGATGCGACCCACACCAGTCGACTAACACCCAGGTACCTATTTCCTGCTAGGTGAACAGGTGTAAGGAAACACGTCGAAATGTTTCTACCCCGCCGAGAATCGAACCCGGGCCCTCTGTGTGTGAAGCGAGAGCTTTGCCAGCCAGGCCACGGTTCTTTCATTATTTTCTCAGATTTCTTTATTGTAATGGGACGGTTAATTTAATTAATTTAATAACTTTATTATGCACCCCATACCCATGGTGTGGGTGGTAGTCCAGAGATTACAAAGGCATATAATGGGTCCAGGGACTGTATCTCAACATTACAGAGGCTTATAATGGGTCCAGGGACTGAGCAGCAAAGTTTTGTTAACTAAACGATAGAAATAAGTCACTTTGTCTGACCTTTTTTGTTGTTATCCTAGGTAATTTACACATATGTTGCTATAGTATATGATAATTTATGTAACTGTATTTATGTGTACCTCTGCTATTTACATGTTTATATCTGGTTACAGTCCTAATGAGTTATTTATAGGATGGGAAAGATGTTCCTTGCATTTGACTGAGACGTCCTGACTTCCATGTCATCTAGCACTGTTGTTTTGTGGTGACAGGAGGACTGACTAGTGTTACCTCATCTGTCTCAAATCTGTCAAATCTGTGTCAAATCTGTGTCCAGGGACTGAGTTCTCAAGCAATGGTAACTAAGTATGTTACAGTTGTATTTACCAAAGGTAAAATATGTCCACAAGTATGTGAACAAAACTTTATCAGTATGACTTTATCAATCCATTGATTGATAAAGTCCCTGATGGATGAAACGTCTTCTCAATATATGCCATATACTGCATATTGTGTCTTATTTACAAAGTTACAGTGGTGCCCAAACTTCGCTACGTTAGCGGCTCGTCTTCTTGAAAATGTGCCAATCGTAAGGAAGCTTTCTTACAAGAGTTAGCCATTAGAAATTCTTAACTGAATCGTTTTCTGTGTATACAAAGTAATGAACGTTTTCTATGTAAATTAATACTGGTGACTTATAAAGAACAAATCACCACAAGTCCCACCGACTGACTAGTTGATGGAATGAATGTATTGGGTTAGAATCTTTCTGAATAAGAAGACTTTCTGTGGATGATTAGTAATCCAGGATAACCAAAAAAAGCCAGGCACTGTGGCTTATTGTTATGGGAGCTATTTTTAGGCCCTCCCAGGACGTGACCCACAACAGTCTATTAACTCCTAGGATTTTTTTTTACTACTGACAGGGGCGCCCCGCCCGGGATTCTACCCGAGTCCTTTCGGTTGTGAGCCTACCTATGCTACTTTAATCTTTAGACACATAAACACAGATATAAACACCACTCGGCGAATTAGTTTTAATTTAGGCTTTGGATACATAAAATATATTACAATTGCGTTGAGAAGACATACAACGTACAGTATGTAGATTTATAGTAGGATAACTAGAGTGAATTTCTCAGTTTCTAACAAACTTTTTATATGTTTCTGCAGTAACATATGAATGTCATATATGTGTGCGGAAATAAATCACTTTGTCTGACTTTAATGGGTTATCCTAACGCGTCGGTCTAGAGTTATGACTGTGACCGTGGGTTCTCTCCCCGCCCGTGGTATAGTTTATCCTAGGTAATTTACACTAAGTATGATAATTATAATTATGTGTACCTGTGCCTAAATAAACTTACTTTTAGGATGGTTAATGGGGTTTAAAGCCCGAAATACTCAGGATTGCTATTTGAATTTGAGAAGACTATTGACTATACGAGAGTCATTAAAGTACAAGTAGGCTTGCTAGGTGGACCTGGGCCTGGATCTTCTCTATGTAGTGACCCGGCGTGCAAGACACTGGTTCCCGAAGAAGTGTCGGTGTTTGTACAAGTGATGTATCGTTTCCAACCTTGTGACAAGGGCACGGTGAGTCAACTTCGGGTCAAGTGGAGTACCGTTTACAGCCCTATGGCAGGGACAAGGGCACGATGAGACTTCTTTAGATTAAAGATTCTTTATTTCAGCATGATACAAAGGTGAATGACATTTAGGTGTACATGTAGAAAGCCCCTTGATATGCACAGCATTTACGTCAGGTAGAGTATCATTTACAGCCCAATGGCAGGGACAACCCTAGAGCAAGAGCACAGTGAGTCTTCCTTGGGTCCGGTGGAGTACCGTATACGGCCCTATAGCGTTGGCAGCCCGCAGACAAGGGCACAGTGAGTCTTCCTTGGGTCAGGTGGAGTACCGTATACGGCCCTATAGCGCGAGCAGCTCGCTGACAAGGGCACAGTGAGTCTTCCTTGGGTCAGGTGTAGTACCGTATACGGCCCTATAGCGCTGGCAGCCCGCTGACAAGGGCACAGTGAGTCTTCCTTGGGTCAGGTGGAGTACCGTATACGGCCATATAGCGCCGGCAGCCCGCTGACAAGGGCACAGTGAGTGTTCCTTGGGTCAGGTGGAGTACCGTATACGGCCCTATAGCGCTGGCAGCCCGCTGACAAGGGCACAGTGAGTCTTCCTTGGGTCAGGTGGAGTACTGTATACGGCCATATAGCGCTGGCAGCCCGCTGACAAGAGCACAGTGAGTGTTCCTTGGGTCAGGTGGAGTACCGTATACGGCCCTATAGTGCTGGCAGCCCGCTGACAAGAGCACAGTGAGTCTTCCTTGGGTTAGGTGGAGTACCGTATACGGCCCTATAGTGCTGGCAGCCCGCTGACAAAGGCACATGAGTTTTCCTTGGGTCAGGTGGAGTACCGTATACGGCCCTATAGCGCTGGCAGCCCGCTGACAAGGGCACAGTGAATCTTCCTTGGGTCAGGTGGAGTACCGTATACGGCCATATAGCGCTGGCAGCCCGCTGAAAAGAGCACAGTGAGTGTTCCTTGGGTCATGTGGAGTACCGTATACGGCCCTATAGCGCTGGCAGCCCGCTGACAAGAGCACAGTGAGTGTTCCTTGGGTTAGGTGGAGTACCGTATGCGGCCCTATAGCGCTGGCAGCCCGCCAACAAGGGCACAGTGAGTCTTCCTTGGGTTAGGTGGAGTACCGTATGCGGCCCTATAGCGCAGGCAGCCCGCTGACAAGGGCACAGTGAGTGTTCTCAATACAAGTGGTGCAACAGTTAGTTACAATCGTCGCAGACACAGCACCCTGTAGCTGAGTCACAGCAAGTCTTCAATTGAAGTGGTGTCCTGAGTCACTCATGGGTGACTCACGACGTTGTCTGGAGGTGTGTGACTCTAGAGGTGGGTGACTCAGGAGGTTGTTTGGAGGTGGGTGATTCGGGAGGTTCTCTGGAGGTGAGTGACACAGGGGGTTGTCTGGAGGTGGGTGACGCAGGGGGTGTTCAGGTGGGTGACACAGGAGGTTCTCAGGAGGTGGGTGACTCAGGAGGTTCTCTGGAGGTGGGTGACACAGGGGGTTATCAGGAGGTGGGTGATTCAGGAAGGTTGTCTGGAGGTGGGTGACACACGAGGGTTGTCTGAAGGTGGGTGACACATGAGGATGTCTGGAGTTGGGTGACCCAGGAGGTTGTCTGGAGGTGGGTGACACAGAAGGTTGTCTGGAGATGGGTGACACAGGAGGTACACTTTTTAAACCACTAATAAACCAAGAATACAGCAATATGTGGATGGGTCTGTTAATGACATTTAATGATAATAACAATAATAATAATATTTATTTAAGCCAAGCAAGAAATACAGTAGTTATACGTGAACTGGTCTAAGTAAGTTTATACACGTACGAGTACACATAAGTACAGTTATACAAATTTTTGGTAATTACAATTATCATACATAGTAACAAATGTGTGAATTACCTAAGATTACCTAAAAATGTCAGACGAAGTGACTTATTTCCATTAGATAAGATAAGATAATCAGAATCCTTGTTTCCAATATGTTTTTAATTTGTAATATATTACGTTATTTTAAATAAAATTAATCAAAAACAAATAATAGATATCACAGTTTGCATTTAAATAGTGGTCTGGTAGGCAAAAGCTCTCGCTTCACACGGTGAGAGTCTGCGTTCGATTCCCGGCGAGGGTAGAAACATTGAACGTGTTTCCTTACACTGGTTGTCTATATTCACCCATCAGTAAAATGGGTACCTGGGTGTTAGTGGACTGGTGTGGGTCGCATTCTGGGACAAAAACTGACCTAATTTACCTGAAATACTCAGCATAACAAGGGGCTTTCTATAAAGTAGTATGTCATTGATGTCAGCTAGGCCTGTATACCTTGTACATGTACTTGTAGTAAATAAAGATTATTATATTATTATTATTATTATTATTTTATTTAAGTTGAACTACCTCGGAGTGATGAATGAGTCGTAATTTTATGATAGTTAGCCTTTAAATGTCCCTCTTGAGGACGGTCCCTTGACGTGAGTGAAGGGCTTTTGATCCGATGAACTGGACCAGCCCTTCCATTCCTTGGATCGAACCTAATCGCCTTCAATTCTTCATTGTGCTATATGATCCCCTACGGGTTTAATGCTTCCCATGAATAAATAATCGTTAAATAAGATTCAGTTTTCTCTTGCACAAGTCATGCTAGACCATTTTCTTTCTATTGTATTAATGTTTCCAGTAATTACGTTTATCTCATTACAATTTACACAGTTTTGGGTGATTTACAATTGTCTTACATAGTAACATATATGTAAATTGTATAACCAAAAAAAATCAGTGACTTATTACCATTGGGGTTCTTGACTTCCAGTAGTCACCTATTTAATTACTATCCAAGCCCAACTATACTTAACCAGACTATCGGAAGATCACATGACAAAGTACACCTTAATATCTCATATAAATACTATAAATGAAGCCAATGTTATTAATGGTGGCGAGTATAAAAGAAGTGTGAGTGGCAAGTGTTGGGTCAGGTAGCGTGGCCGAGTGGTCTAAGGCGCTGGTTTAAGGCACCAGTCTCTTCGGAGGCGTGGGTTCGAATCCCACCGCTGCCACTAGTTTTTTTCTTATTTCTTACTCCTTCATAGCTGCTTAATTAATAATAATAATCTTTATTTTTACATGTACAAGTTATACATGCTTAGCTGAGTAATAATAATAATCTTTATTTACTACAAGTACATGTACAAGGTATATAGTCCTAGCTGACATCAATGACATACTACTATATAGAAAGCCCCTTGTTATGCTGAGCATTTCCCGCAAATTATGCCAATTTTGTCCCCAGGATGCGACCCACACCAGTCAACTAACACCCAGGTACCTATTTTACTGCTGGGTGAACATGGAGAGCAGGTGTCTTAAGGAAACACGTCCTAATGTTTCCACCCGTACCGGGGATCGACTCCCGGACCTCAATGTGTGAACTGAATGGGCTACTAATCGACCTTTAAAGCCTATCGTCTGCACGAGGATCGTTAAGGTTGTGTGTCACCTGTTCCCTTCCAATCTGTCTATATATACAGAGAGAAATGCACTTCTCAGTGTATATAGTATATACATCCTGTTTCCAGGAGTTTATATGACATTACGATTTCGTGAGTCAGATCTTTCAGCTCATCGCTGATTCTCATCGTTTCAAGAATCAGCTTAAAGTTGGTCTGATCAATACACCAACACTGCCACCACCAGGAAGAAACTGCTAAGTTTCGTTCCAGGAATTATGGAATTGTTCCCAAATATTTCCCGGAACTTATTGCCAAGTGATGGGGGAGAATCCTGGTGGAGGCGGTGCCAGGGGTCGCTACACGCAGTACCTCCAGAAAGTCAGGCGTTATTCCCGTTAAAGAGGGATATATACACACAGAAATGGCATATCTATTTTTTATATATACACAGAGGGGTGTGTATTTTGGTATATATACACAGAGAGGTGTGTATCTTGGTATATATACACAGAGGTGTGTATCTTGGTATATATATACAGAGAGAGGTGTGTATTTCGGTATATATATACAGAGAGGTGTGTATCTCGGTGTATATATATATATATATATATATATATATATATATATATATATATATATATATATATATATACAGAAAGGTGTGTATCTCGGTATATATATATATACACAGAGAGGTGTGTATCTTTCGGTGTGTATAGTTATCGGTGTATATATACTGAGAGGTATCTCTTATTGTATATATACCGAGAGCTGTATATACACTGAGATTATTACGTTTATGGGGGAGCGCTAATCCCGTAGGGGTCATCCAGCGCCTGGGGGAATGGGAGGCAATCATGTTTGATCCGAGGAAAGACTGAGTAGAGTCATTCAACAAGTTGAGGTCCTCTAATAAGCCTGACTTTCACTAGCGGGCCCCGCCCACATGTAACCATGCCTTCTATTGCTGCGTCTCCCCACTCCTTCCACTGGCCCCCACTATAAATGGTTCCGTTTTCAATTCTCTGTATTAAAGTCGCCCCCTGGTGGGCGAAACGTCTTCCCAATAAGGATATCCTAGTGTTGCCAGTATGGTTTGGTCATCAGTCCTTTACCAGCATCAAGTTACTCGTCATGAAGGGTGATATTTTCATTGGGGTTCCATATTAATACGTACTTTTGTTATACATGTATCAAAATTAATTTTGCATAACAGCTCTTCCAAAATTATTATTATTATTATTATTATTATTATTATTATTATTATTATTATTATTAAAGGACCACAATGGAAATAAGTCACTTTGACTTTTTTGTGTTATCCTGGGTTTTCTACACATATGCTGCTATGTATTATAATGTATATAACTGTATTTGTGTATACCTGAATAAACTTACTAGTGGTGGTGATAGTAATCAGTAGTGATAGTAGTAGTAATAGTGTAGTAGTAGTAGTGATGGTGGTAGTAGTAATAGATTTTATATTGAATTTTCTTAGGCTGTGTTATACCAACATTAACACTAAGGGAAGGATGCTATGGATAGTGTGCTGCTGGGTGTGGCTAGTAACTGAATGGGTGACTGAAGGACACACACCACACCATACCCAGTAGAGAACACCCAGAGCAGGGCACTGACCAGTTGTTGTGGCACCTTCAGCTGGGCACCGTCACAGTTAATGACCAAACCCAACGAGGCTTGTCCTGAAAAAACGAACGTCACTAAACACCTCCTACCAGCCTACATATATTATGTATATATGCACACAGCAGCGAAGAGGCGTGGCCAGGAGCTGTGAATCGACCCGTGCAACCATAAATAGGTGAGTACACACACACAATAAAGTTCATGGAGCAGGGAGAGAGTGGATCAAGCAGCGACCAGCGAAGAAGTGGGGCCAGGAGCTGTGAATCAACCCCTGCAATCACAAATAGGTGAGTACACACAGACAGACACATATATAGGTGAGTACACACAGTGGTCACCCATCTAGTTATTGAACAAACTCAATAATGTTTGTCCACACAGAGTGAGCGATGCTCACACTGTGTACATTTAAGGACTTGATGGTGTAAGCACACTGGGTGGAGACCCTGAATACCATTCCTCTTATGTTTTTTACTTAATACTTTGACATATCTTATATATATTTTTTATCCTAGTTTTATCACATTTGAGTGACAGTTGATGATTTCTTCCTTAATATTGCGGTATTTTTGTGACCCCACGAAACGAGGCACCTCACCTTTTCTGGAAACTGATCAGATTTTTGTGTTTTCATATGATTACTGAAGTTATTAATTTGCGCGTATGTGTAATTAGTGAATGATATTGTTCCGTATGACGTCACTGGTCACATGACGAGCAGAGCTGACGTTGGTTTCTATATTTAGGTGAGTGTGACGTCACTGAGGGCGGGCTCATGTGGGCGGAGTTTCGTCTCATATTATTTCGTCGTCCCCGCCTCAAATAACACCTTATTATTGACATATCCCTGCGTAATGAACGTTATTAATGCTAGGGTTCAGTTTCCTGGGGGTTTAGAAGGGGTTCTGTAAGAGTAAATGGTAAATATGAGGGTTTAGAAGGGGGTTGTGTGAGGGGCTGATCAATGGGTTGTGGGTGGAGGTGAGGCTGGAGGATAGTGCTCACACAGCGACATATAGGAGTCAGTCCCCGGCTGGAGCCAGGCAGTGTATGAGTCATCGCAGGAGGGGGAGGAGTCGATCCAACGTTTCAGAGTGACGCCACCACCCCATGTTAGTCAGCCAGGCACCCCAGGTGACGAGAAGGAAATTCTGGGTGCGTGAGGCTAAGCCAGCAGCAGCAGCAGCAAGGCCAAGCATGTTCACTCGGGCACAAGCCACCACCACCCCAGCCACCACCATCAAACCTCTTGCCACATCAGTGCCGCATACCACAGCTTCCGTCAGCAGTGGCAGTACCACGCACACATCCGTCACCAGTGACGTAGTGCCGAGTTTAAGCTTGACAATAACAGCTGTGACGAGTTTATCAGAGAGTGGACTAGTGTGCAGCAGCAGTGGACTGACACCAGTGCTAGACACGCCTACTATCACTAACTTGGTGGTGAGTACCACTTTAAACTCTTCCTAGGTGCACCTCTAGTAGCTAAGTGAGTAGTCATTGCTTAATTATGTTGATTAACTGTTTATTTACCAGCCTGGCGCCTGAGTAAGGTATTCGTTGAAAGATAAGGCAGTATAACGTAGGATTTCCCAACAGATGCCACCCCTCATGTCAAACAATTGAACGTGTTTTCGCGAAACGTTTAGTGACTTTTATTAACAACTGTGCAGTTGCGTAAGTAATTAAATAGTAACGGTGAAAAGTGTGCTAGTATATGTAGTGTTGCTATAACACATCGTGTACGACTTTTTTTCCTTCTCAACAAAGAGGTCTTGAAGAGCTTAAGTGCGTTGCCAAACGTACGATTCGTCTGGTCTAGTGCAAAATAATTATATGTAAAATATATTTGCATTGCGTGTTATATTTGAGATTGATTCTTTTAATAACGGTTGATAGTAGAGAATTTGAAAATATAAAGGAGATTAAAAATAGAAAAATCTCATGATTACTAAGCACTTATCTCTTTGGACATGTGACATTATTGCAACATAGGTGAGCAGCTGAGTACCTATAGAAGTCATCAATATTGCATGTTGTCACTCCCATGTTGGTGTGAAAAAGTGATTGCAAGGTGTGCAGTGCTAGCTAGACAATGTGGTGGTGGACACTGTATCAACAGGGTGGGGCGTGGGTTGCCAGGTGTTACTTCAAGGAGGGTGTCTCCATGCTCCTCTTGGGCTCTTCATCCAAGGAATAGGTGATACCTTTCCACCCCTTTTCTGCATAGCAGGCCTAATTATCACCCATTTTTTCTCCAGGTGGTGTATGACTAAGGGTTTAGCGCTTCGCCATGAGCAAAATATGCGGTCCACGACAATCAATATAGCCACCATTGTCCAGAGTAACTCAGACGAAAATTATGGAGATATCAATACAAAACATGTATATGTATGTGTGTATGTATGATATATTATATTATATATATATATATATTATATATATATATATATATATATATATATATATATAATATAATTATATTATATATACATGCACATGTTTTTAAGTACATTTGTTTCTCCCAGTCTAAAATACTAGTCTTGAAAGCCCTAGTGACCTGACTTGACACTAGATGTCTACTTATCTCCCACCACTTTCTGCATTTTCCATGTTTATTTCGCCTCAAAAAAAAAAAAAGTCCGGTTTTCCTGCTAAAATGACTTTTTCATATTTTTCATAAGTGATTTAATAAGTTCAATGAGTAAGTTTATTTAGGTACGTTCAAATAAATAGTTACATAAATTATCATACCTGGGATAATCTATGGGAGGACATCCCTCAAGGGAGGTTCCTTGACGCTGGTGAGGGGCTCTTGATCTTGAGAATTGGATCTGTGTTCCAGTTCCCTGAATTGAGTCTGAATACCTTCCATCCCCCCCCCCACAGGCGCTGCATAATCCCTAGGGTTTTAGCGCTCCTCATGATAATGCTGCTATGTATGATAATCTATGTAACTGTATTTGTGTATATCTGAATAAACTTACTGGGACAAAGTTTAACGTAAATACTGTGCTTCCATATCGTGTGTTTTGTGATGCAAACATATTAAACATTAGTGTCATAAACGCTTGACAGTACCATAAATACGTACAGGGACAAAATAGAACAGGAAATAAGTAATGGATAGTTCGCCTCTCAGGTTAAGGTACCTGAGTCTAGCCCTGGGCAAGGCGGGACCTATAGAAGAGTTTTTGATTCCTTTACCAAAATATTGGATGTTATAAATTACTCGTAACTGCCGTTAAGCTAAAGTGTGATGGTTTTGACTGGTTCATGTCTGTATTAAGCAAGACATTACGATTCATACCAGATTATTTATTTGTAAATAGTTCATTATCACTGGAACTAGCACAGCTATCAAAGCTTTGGTGCCCAGTCCTTGTACCCATTAGGAGTCTAATCTTCACTACCGAGCAGAGGATGGGAATGGGGTAGATAATAAAGCTTTTAAACCAACTCCCACTGTTTATGTTATCTGATAGCAGATAACCAGCAGTTTGATTAACTGTTGTAGCTGATATCCCGAGAAAGGACGTAAAAGGGATCGTAATGGAAATACGCCATACTGCTTGTCATTAAGGTAACCTGCGTTACTAATCTTCCTAGGTTACTAATTCTAATAATCTTCAGCTGAGGCCCTTAACTTTTGGTTGGGTTAGTACTCTTGTTCCGTTTTGTCTGGGTTAGTGTATGCCAATTATTATTATTAAACACACACACACACACACACATATATATAATGTGTGTTTTATTACACTCCTGCTTCAAATATGGGACCATATATTGTAGGTATATGGTCCCATTGTTTAAGCATTCCCTTTTATGCATAGCGTTTCAGGCAAGAGTTAATGGATGTGTAAACCACCCCTCTAAATTGGAACTAAAATACTTTAGGAATAGAAACTATTTTAAAAAATAAACAGAAAAGTATACTGTTGAACGAATTTAATCGTAAATTTGAAAGATTTGCCCTTCGTCTTCCAGCCCAGAGCACAAACGTATCGTCTTTAATTCAAGTTTTCTTCTGAATGTTCCTATTATCCAGCCTATCATTTCCATAGTGTTGGCAACTTGGTATCTTCACCTATCACTTGTGTCTTTGAAGTGGTCAGGGTCTCAGGACAGATACCTCTTCAATAAAGGTCACTTAAGTATATGAATTTGTAACTTCCTTTTGTTACTTGACTATAAGACCTTCGTGCATAATTACAAAGGCGAACTATAAAAAAATGGAAGTGTCTGAAAACTTTGGTTACATGAGCAACACCTGGGTATCTGTTCAGAAGACGTTTCGCCCATCAGTGGTTTTTATCAGTTCACTACAGAGACTATTTGGTGTTGAAACTGGAGAGAGTGAAAGACGAGGTAGTCAGTCCCCCCAGCCTAGATGGAGGTGTTAACAATCGTAGTCTTGACCAATCTGAAGCATAGGCTAGGCTAGGTAAGGTGAGGTTCGTCAGGAAACAGGACTAGTGTTTCCCCGGAATACCCTCCAGGTAGATTCCAGACAGGTAGTGGTGGTTACTTTCTCTCCTTCCACTGTCACCACCATCCTAGCTACTACACTCTACCACCTTTGCTACTACCTTCTACCACCATCCCTACCCCAACATCCTAGGCTGCAACCCCCTACCACCCTGACTACTACACTTACCACCCTGGCTACTACCCCCTACCACCCTGGCTACAACCCCTACCACCCTGGCTACTACCCCCTACCACCCTGGCTACTACCCCTACCACCCTGGCTACTACCCCTACCACCCTGGCTACTACCCCCTACCAACCTGGCTACAACCCCCTACCACCCTGGCTACTACCCCCTACCACCCTGGCTACTACTATCCACTGCTACACATGGTTACATCACATCACTGGATAATATTGCATGATAACTATCCAATATGATGTAATACCAGTCACCGTGTTACCACATGTGGTAACACGAAGATTGACATTGCCCTCACTCTTGACAGCACGTGGCCCACCTGCTTCTGGCAACACGTGGGCCACCTGCTTCTGGCAACACGTGGGCCACCTGCTTCTGGCAACGCGTGGCCCACCTGCTTCTCGACAACACGTGGGCCCACCTGCTTCTTGACAACAAGTGGGCCACCTGCTTCTTGACAACACGTGGGCCACCTGCTTCTTGACAACACGTGAGCCACCTGCTTCTGGCAACACGTGGCCCACCTGCTTCTTGACTTAACACGTGGCCCACCTGCTTCTTGACAACACGTGAGAAACCTGCTTCTGGCAACACGTGGCCCATCTGCTTCTTGACTTAACACGTGGCCCACCTGCTTCTCGACAACACGTGGCCCATCTGCTTCTTGACTTAACACGTGGCCCACCTGCTTCTGGCAACACGTGGCCCACCTGCTTCTTGATTAACACGTGGCCCACCTGCTTCTGGCAACACGTGGCCCACCTGCTTCTTGATTAACACGTGGCCCACCTGCTTCTGGCAACACGTGATCCCACCTGCTTTGGCAACACGTGGCCCACCTGCTTCTTGACAACACGTGAGAAACCTGCTTCTGGCAACACGTGGCCCACCTGCTTCTCGACAACACGTGGCCCATCTGCTTCTTGACTTAACACGTGGCCCACCTGCTTCTGGCAACACGTGGCCCACCTGCTTCTTGATTAACACGTGGCCCACCTGCTTCTGGCAACACGTGGCCCACCTGCTTCTTGATTAACACGTGGCCCACCTGCTTCTGGCAACACGTGGCCCACCTGCTTCTTGATTAACACGTGGCCCACCTGCTTCTGGCAACACGTGATCCCACCTGCTTTGGCAACACGTGGTCCCACCTGCTTTGGCAACACGTGGTCCCACCTGCTTTGGCAACACGTGGTCCCACCTGCTTTGGCAACACGTGGTCCCACCTGCTTCTGGCAACACGTGGGCCCACCTGCTTCTCGACAACACGTGGCCCACCTGCTTCTTGACTTAACACGTGGCCCACCTGCTTCTCGACAACACGTGGCCCACCTGCTTCTTGACTTAACACGTGGCCCACCTGCTTCTGGCAACACATGGCCCACCTGCTTCTTGATTAACACGTGGCCCACCTTCTTCTGGCAACACGTGGCCCACCTGCTTCTTGATTAACATGTGGCCCACTTGCTTCTGGCAACACGTGGTCCCACCTGCTTCTGGCAACACGTGGTCCCACCTGTTTCTGGCAACACGTGGCCCACCTGCTTCTCGACAACACGTGGGCCCACCTGCTTCTCGACAACACGTGGGCCCACCTGCTTCTCGACAACACGTGGGCCCACCTGCTTCTCGACAACACGTGGGGCCCACCTGCTTCTCGACAACACGTGGGGCCCACCTGCTTCTCGACAACACGTGGGGCCCACCTGCTTCTCGACAACACGTGGGGCCCACCTGCTTCTCGACAACACGTGGGGCCCACCTGCTTCTCGACAACACGTGGGGCCCACCTGCTTCTCGACAACACGTGGGGCCCACCTGCCTCTCGACAACACGTGGGGCCCACCTGCCTCTCGACAACACGTGGGGCCCACCTGCCTCTCGACAACAACACGTGGGCCCACCTGCCTCTCGACAACACGTGGGCCCACCTGCCTCTCGACAACACGTGGGCCCACCTGCCTCTCGACAACACGTGGGCCCACCTGCCTCTCGACAACACGGGGGCCCACCTGCCTCTCGACAACACGGGGGCCCACCTGCCTCTCGACAACACGGGGCCCACCTGCCTCTCGACAACACGGGGGCCCACCACCTGCCTCTCGACAACACGGGGGCCCACCACCTGCCTCTCGACAACACGGGGGCCCACCACCTGCCTCTCGACAACACGGGGGCCCACCACCTGCCTCTCGACAACACGGGGGCCCACCACCTGCCTCTCGACAACACGGGGCCCACCACCTGCCTCTCGACAACACGGGGCCCACCACCTGCCTCTCGACAACACGGGGCCCACCACCTGCCTCTCGACAACACGGGGGCCCACCACCTGCCTCTCGACAACACGGGGGCCCACCACCTGCCTCTCGACAACACGGGGGCCCACCTGCTGCTATCCTTCAAGGGAGTGATGCCTTCATACTGCTGGAGGACGCTTCGTCTATGGAATTAGAGATCCACTTCCTCGGATCAAACCCAATTACCTCCCATTTCCCAGACGATGCATTACCCTTTTACCTTTAGCGCTCCCCATGACTATTATAATGGTTTTCCATCGTCAATTTAAACAAAATATCAAAATGTTTAATCTTAGTAAAAATATTTCATAAAAATCGGAAGTTGCAATAAATGTAAGACCACTTGCAATGCGCGTTCATTGTTGCAAAGTGTACTCCACTGGCGGCTCAAAGAACGCATCCAAGCGTTCTACGCTAATAATGGCGCTCATAAGCATGAAGGTAGAACACTGGTTGCAAAACATGTTTTGGTACAAGCACGGGGTATCAAGACCCTCTTAACTGTAGAGAAGACCTGTATGCAGCACTTAGCACGTCTTGTTTAAGAACACTTGTCGCCTGCTGGTGGGTCTGTTAGTCAGATTGTTGGGTCTCAGGAGAGGGTTTTTCAGTGAGGTCAAATTTCAGTTACTCTGGGAAAACTTGAAATAAAACTTAAAATGGAGTATAAAACAAATTCTAACCACACAGAGCGAAAAACTAACTTAGGAGTGATACTGTCAGAGGATCTCACTTTCAAGAATCATTAGTGTCGTCATAACTGCAGGGAACATGATAGGATGGATAATGAGAACCTTCAAAACAAGGGATGCGAAGCCAGTGATGATCCTCTTTGTCACTTGTTCTCTTTAAACTGGAATACTGTTGTACACTAACAGCCCCCTTTAAGGCAGCCGAAATTGCAGTTCTAGAGAATGTACAGAGCCTTCACTGCACGATTAAGATTAGTCAAGCACCTTAATGACTGGGAACGTTTGAAGTCCTTTGACTTGTACTCCTTAAAACACAGCAGAGAACGATACATAATTTACACTTGGAAAATCCTGAAGGTACTGGTCCCAAATCTGCACACAAATCACTCCCTACGAAAGCAAAAGGCTCGGTAGACGGTGCAATATACCCCCAGTGAAAAGCCTTAAATACACTGAGAAAGAACACCGAGTGTAAGAGACCAAAGACTATTCAACAGCCTACATAAGGGGGAGTACCAGTAGGCTGTCTTCAAGAGGGAATTTGGTAAGTTCCTACAGTCGGTTCCTGACCAGTCGGGTTGTGCTACGTACATTGGACTGCGTGCGGCCAACAGTAACAGCCTGGTTGATCAGGCATTGGTCCACCAGGACGCTTGGTCATGAGCTGGGCGGCAGGAGGGTTGACCCTTTGGAACACCCTTCAGGTCTACTTCAGGTAGGTAGATTGAGGAAGCCTCTGGAGGGCGAAACGTCTCCTATATAAAATGGTGTATGTTACATATGTGGATAGTTACACAAGAAGCTTTGAGTGAAACTGTTTTCCCAGTACAAGCTTGTTCAAGCATGTAGCAGCTGGAGGCCATCATGAACAGTCCAGGAGCTGGAGACTCCCTGAGCACTGCTCAGTACTACATGCCAACTTAGTTACTGGCAATCTAGCAGGCACTGACTGGTGCTTTACAGAGCAATAAGCAGCACGCTGCTGTTCTCAGATACCACAGTTCCTCTCCCGCTACTGCAACAAAAAGACAGGAAATGCCCAAGTATCAGATTGCAAATATAAGAGAATCATCAAAAGTAATTTGCATGGAAAAAAACCCAGTCCGTGATATTTCTCAGGTGGCTTGCTTCATATTAAGAAAACACAACGCAAGACTTGTCCATCTAGAGCATCTTAAAGGTCGTAGATGTTCAAGTGAAATAGGCACACCAGGATACCAAGCTACGTTAGTATCTAAGGAGGACAGGAGGCTGCAGGCGAGGCCGCCAAGTTAGGCAGCAGGGATAAGCAGGTACTGGTCACCATACCAACCAGCCGACGACGGCCGAAACAAATTACCCCCAAATAAATGAAAACAAACAAGACTCTCCCAAGCATTGATCATATTCAGAATTGTAAGAAACAACTGCGCAGCGTCATGCTCTTAACTTCCAACAGAAAATTGACCAGACATCAGCACACAGCTATTTATCGAGTGTCCCTTGGCTACCTCACCAACAACATTCGTTGGGAATGTTGCAGCAAAACAATGTTAGTATTGCCACCCAACAATATTTGTGTTACTTACACTGAAAGATGAAACTTCCACGTATACTCTACCATTGCCCCAGCAACCAGCCAAAACTGTCACCTCTTATGTTCCTAGAGGTTAATATCCTAGGCACATTGATGCCCATGTCAATTGCAAATTATTATAACCCTCAAAAAGAATCGTAATTAAAAGGAATGGGGAGTTAATGTTAAATATATTAGTCATAATGCACATTTGGTCTTGGCAGCTACGTGGCCCTGGTGGAGAGAGTTAGCAGCTAAGTGCTCTCACACACTAAATCTGTATTCGACGACCTTGTACTGTGCAAGATAAGTATGTAAACATGAGAGAGTTTTAAAGACTTGGGCTAACCAAGGAGGGAGTCGTATGATTAAAATCTGTTTGGGTATTGACTATAATGCCTCACCAAAACAGCCATCATTAGTTGGCAGGTGTTGAGCAGCAGGGAGCTGCACGCGCACCTTTTACACAATCACAAACTTTAAACATCTAAATTTGTGTTGAATATTCCTGTTTTTTTTATTATTATTATTGACAATCTTAATTTTATTTTGACGTTTTATTTTTTTCTTACATTTTAGATAAGCTGATGATGGAGTATAGTTACTCCCGAACTAATCTTGCAATAAATAATGATGTCACAAGTACCAGTACTGCTTCTCATCTTCCTTATACGTCTCCACTTCTTAAGGTACTCTCTTCTTCCTGTTAGTATACATCTTTTAAAACATCGTACATTCCTTATCAGCACCTATTGACTCTCCTAAGAGAAACACAACTCCATCAGAACTCTCTCCTCAAGTGCATAAACTGTGTTGTGGGGTTCTTTTCATAGATTTGGTAATATTAACAGACGATGAGCTTGGGTTTTGGTAGCGTTTAATGAGGCGTTGGATATATGGGAGCTGAGAGCCTATGCCTTGTCCGTCTGCTAGGCCTACTCGGATGGTACTGACTACTAGGGCTGCCCGGCACTGAGGCATTCAAAAGGCAGGCCTATCATTGGCTAACACAAGTCACATGGTAATCACGTGAACAGCTATGGCGCAGCCGTTAGAAGTACGAACCGTACAGCTCGGGCATGCTAAGTATGGCGTCTCGACATACAACTATACAAACTAAGGACAACAGGCAACAACTCTCAGCTGATTCTATACAATGTCAAAGTACACAACAGTTAACATTATAAAACAACTTCAAATGACCCACCAAATCAAAACATAAAGCATATATATATGTGTGTGTGTGTCTGTGTCGTGCCGAATAGGTAAAACTGGTCATTTAGCAAGAAAATTAAAATTAAGTCCTTTCTAAAATTTTCTCTTTAACGTTTAAAGATTTTTCATTTATGTTTGTGTAAAAATTAATAATCTTGTACCAAAAGAAACTTAGAAAACTTGCCTAACCTTTTTATAACAAGCGCAATTTAATTTAGCCCAATCCAACTCAATATATTTTAAACAAGTTTACAATAATTTAATAGTTTTTTTTTAGTTAGGTTCAGAATGATTTTTGCAAAATTATTGCATGAGGCCTGGTCACAGACCGGGCCGCGGGGGCGTTGACCCCCGAAACCCTCTCCAGATATACACAAATTTTTGCTTGCCGTATTCGGCAAAAAGAGCGTTGCTATTTAAGCCAAAATAGCAATTTTGAACTATTCGGCACGAGATATATATATATATATATATATATCAGTGCACCACGCAGGGACAAGCGGAAGTATATACAGAGAAAGATATCACTTTGCCACTTCCCTGACGTGGTTTCGAATCCTGCTGTCTGCGATCTTTGTGTGTGTGTACTTATTCTAGAATGGTAATGACTGTGATTTGTAGTATGTGGAGACGTGTGCGCATGTAGGGCGCACGCGCTCGCTTGTCATTGTGAACGATTACATTTACCTTTGATGAGTTTCGAGAGTTTTCCACTCTTGTAGAGGTCTGAGCTTCACTCACACCTCTGCAGCAACAATTGTCCTCCAAGATTTGTTAAGTTATACCGTGAATTAAGGAAAGATCCTGGACTTCATCTTACGAAACAAAGCAAATGCGATAGTAATTATGGACAAGGTAGATTATAGTGGGAAAATGAGCATGTTATTAGAAAGGGAAACTTACGTGCCCCTTAAATTCAACCATTTCCGCCCAACTTTTATCAAAATTGATGGACTGAACACATTATTCCAGGCTGAGGGACTGATTACCTTACTCTCCAGGTAAGCCTCAGACGACTCCTCGTCTTCCACCGTTCTTTTCTGTATTGGACTGGTGAAGCCACTAGCTGGCGAAAAGTTTTGACAGTGAAGATGCCCAATTGTTAAATATTAAGACACGTGCCACAGCTGGGTATCTTTATTGATGAAACGTTTCGCCTACACAGTAGGCTTCTTCAGTCAAATACAAAGGGAACAGTAGTAATGAAGTAAATATGATGTAATCAGTCCATCAACCTTGGAGAAAAAGTATTTAAGGTGGTCAGTCCCTCAGCCTGGAGAAGAGTTCAGTTTTAGACCTGGCTGGGTTGGGGCATTGGCTTAAACCGGTGGGAGACTTGGACCTGCCTCGCATGGGCCAGTAGGCCTGCTGCAGTGTTCCTTCTTTCTTATGATCTTATGTTCATGATCTAGAACGATATGAAGGTGAAGCATGAGAACGGAGTCTTAAATATTGTCGAAGGTGACGATGCAGGGATGGGATTCGCTGGTAGGAGGCAGGTCCCTCTGGAATCCAACCCACTCATAACTTGTCGGTACTTGCTACCACTTTCAACATGTAAGAAACTGCAGCACAGCGGTATCTTGGTACAGAGGACATCTTCCACTCGCGTATCTTCTAGTTATAAGTGAGAAGGGTTGGATTCCAGATGGACCTACCTTCTTACTTTCACTAGTGGATCCCGTCCCATCTCTCCTTCGACACTATTTAAGACTCCATTCTCATGCTTCATATCGTTGCAGACAATGGAGTTGAACTCTTCTCCAGGCTGAGGGACTGACCACCTCAAATACTTTTTCTCCAGGTTGATGGACTGATTAAGAACATAAGAAAGAAAGAACACTGCAGCAGGCCTACTGGCCCATTCGAGGCATGTCCAAGTCTCCGACCGGCTTAAGCCAATGCCCCGACCCAGCCAGGTCAGGTTACTTAGTCATTCACTTAAGGAAGGAGCACGGCATCTGACCTAGTAGCACAAGCTAGTCAGGACCAACTCACACCCACCCGCACCCACTCGTATATTTATCTAGCCTATTTTTAAAACTACACAACGTTTTAGCCTCTATAACTGTAATCGGGAGTTTGTTCCACTCATCGACAACTCTATTACCAAACCAATGCTTTCCTTATAGCCTTCCTGCTGTCCTATCAACTAGATATTTTTAGTCAGATATTTACACCCCTTTATTTATTCCTGTTTTCCATTTATACACCTCAATCATATCTCCCCTAATTCTACGCCTTTCTAGAGAGTGCAGATTCAGGGCCCTCAGTCTATCCTCATAGGGAAGATTTCTGATACATGGGATCAACTTAGTCATCCTCCTTTGTACGTTTTCCAGAGCATTTATATCCATTCTGTAATACGGTGACCAAAACTGTGCAGCATAATCTAGATGAGGCCTAACCAAGGATATATAGAGTTGAAGAACAACCTGAGGACTCCTATTATTTATGCTTCTTGATATGAAGCCAAGGATTCTGTTCGCTTTATTGCGAACACTTATGCACTGCTGTCTTGGTTTTAGATTACTGCTAACCAGAACTCCTAAATCCTTTTCGCAATCAGTAGTATTAAGATCTACATTATTTAGTTTATATGTGGCATGGTTATTGTCCTGTCAAATATTTAGAACTTTGCATTTATCTATATTAAACATCATCTGCCACTTCTCCGACCACTGCATCAGTCTATTCAAATCTTCCTGGAGTGCTCTAATGTCCTCATTTGAATGAATTGGACGGCCTATTTTGGTGTCATCGGCAAACTTGCTTATATCGCTATTTATTCCCTCATCTATGTCGTTCATGTACCTCTCGAACCAATTATCCACATATACGCCCACCACTTCAGTCGATCTTAGCTGTGGTCCCATCCTATACCCGTCCATTTTCTCCCCCACTTCTAAGCACATCACTGTCATCCCTTTCTGCCAAGGGGCCCAATACTGACCCCTGTGGAACACCACTTGTGACGCTTCCCCACTCTGATTTCTCTCCATTTATGCAAACTCTCTGCTGCCTATTTGTCAACCATGCCTCTATCTAGGAAAAAATTCTCCTCCTATTCCGTGTGCCTTAATTTTCCTCAATAGTCTCTGATGTGGGACTATCAAAAGCCTTACTGAAGTCCATATACACAAGATCATATTCATTACCATGATCTACCTCCTCAAATACCTTAGTGAAAAAAGTTATTAAATTTGTAAGGCAGGAACGCCCTTTTGTAAAACCGTGCTGAGATTCGTTGATTAATTTATGCTTTTCAAGATGGCTGCGAATTGCCTCGGCAATTATTGATTCCATAAATTTTCCCACTATGGAGGTTAGGCTTATTGGTCTATAGTTCGAAGCTAAGGACCTGTCTCCTGCTTTGAAAATAGGTATTACATCATCTTTATTTCATTACTGCTGTTGCCTCTGTATTTGACTGAAGAAGCCTACTGTGTATGTGAAACGTTTCATCAATAGATACTCATCTGTTGCATATGTGTCTTAATCTTCAACTTGCCGATATTTTATACCATTTTCAACATGCTGTGTTGCACACCTATGTTGCACAGGTGTTTTTTCCTTAGTGGATTTTAGCTCAGTAGGCCTACATCAGTGCTTACTGGGACAGTAGGCTTACTGTAGTGTCATTCTTAATTTTATACTTTCCTTGGTGTTAGGCTTGCCTTGCAGACTTTGCTTGAGGTACTCAGTACTCACCCCAATCACGACCTTAGTGATTGCGTAATGGCACGCAGTGTGTGATGCAATGTGTGACGCAGCTCTCTTGTTCCATGGTTGAGATGTTGCACCATTGTTTATTAGTTACTTCAACGAATACACCTTTGGACGGTAGGTATGTTGTGAACGCTTCTTTCCTCTACACCTGTCTTAATGATGACGACTCTTGTCTTAATGAAGACGACTCTTGTCTTAATGAAGACGACTCTTGTCTTAATGAAGACGACTCTTGTCTTAATGAAGACGACTCTTGTCTTAATGAAGACGACTCTTGTCTTAATGATGACGACTCTTGTCTTAATGATGACGACTCTTGTCTTAATGATGACGACTCTTGTCTTAATGATGACGACTCTTGTCTTAATGATGACGACTCTTGTCTTAATGATGACGACTCTTGTCTTGATGACGACTCTTGTCTTGATGACGACTCTTGTCTTGATGACGACTCTTGTCTTGATGACGACTCTTGTCTTGATGACGACTCTTGTCTTAATGATGACGACTCTTGTCTTAATGATGACGACTCGTCGAAATAATTTAACCAGTGCAGTAAGACGTTTCTGGGAATAAAATAGTCAGGGCATTGAGACGTTTCTGGGAATAAGATAGTCAGGGTATTGAGACGTTTCTGGGAATAAGATAGTCAGGGTATTGAGACGTTTCTGGGAATAAGATAGTCAGGGCATTGAGACGTTTCTGGGAATAAGATAGGCAGGGCATTGAGACGTTTCTGGGAATAAGATAGGCAGGGCATTAAGATGTTTCTGGGAATAAGATAGGCAGGGCATTAAGATGTTTCTGGGAATAAGATAGGCAGGGCATTGAGACGTTTCTGGGAACAAGATAGTCAGGGCATTGAGACGTTTCTGGGAATGATAGGCAGGGCATTGAGACGTTTCTGGGAATAAGATAGGCAGGGCATTGAAACGTTTCTGGGAATAAGATAGTCAGGGCATTAAGATGTTTCTGGGAATAAGATAGTCAGGGCATTGAGATGTTTCTGGGAATAAGATAGTCAGGGCATTGAGACGTTTCTGGGAATAAGATAGGCAGGGCATTAAGATGTTTCTGGGAATAAGATAGTCAGGGCATTGAGACGTTTCTGGGAACAAGATAGTCAGGGCATTGAGACGTTTCTGGGAACAAGATAGTCAGGGCATTGAGATGTTTCTGGGAATAAGATAGTAAAGACATATATTTGAGACTTTCTGCCACTGGTGACTTAATCGCAACCATTGGCGAAAAGTTTCCTACAGTGTCTTGTTTCATCAGATGTCTGCTAAGATAGTGTTGAACATGTTTGTGCATCATCTGTCTTGTTTGTGCAACACCGATGCAGTGCTCCTTCCTTCTTAAGTGGGGAAAACTAGATTTAGTAATGATATAGGAAAGCATTGGTTTGGTAATAGTTGTGGATAAGTGGAACGAACTCCCCAGTGGCGTCATTGAAGCTGAAACCTTGTGTAGTTTTAAAAATAGGTGGGTGGGTGTGATTTGTACCTGACTAGCTTGGGCCAGTAGACCTGCTGCAAACCATACCACGGGCGGGGCTTGAACCAGCATAGGCGACATTATATATATATATATATATACATATATATTATATATTATACACATACATACATATACATACTTGTGGTTGCCTGGTGTCATGCCTAACAACTTCGAGCTTCGAGGCCTGGCTACTTACAACTCCATACTCAGGATTGTTTTTCATTTAGGGATTGGTGTTTGTATATATACATATAATTCGAGCCAAAACCAACTTGGCAGACTATGGTAACCTTGTTAGACTTGACGTAACTTTAAATAACTTACTCTATTTTAAGCAGTACTAAGGTCACTGTGTATCACTCTCTCTCCCCCTCTCTTTCCCTCTCTCACATTTCTGGAGCCCGGGCTTGGGCTAGGATCGTCTGGTGCTTGCCTGGTCACCCAGGCTGTTCATATTGTCGTAGATTATTTACATAAAAAGAGTAGGGATATGTAGTAAGGTCAATTACATTATTATTGAAGGTAGCTGGTGGAACTAGTGTCCTTGATGGCTACAATGTTACCTTCACTACACTGCCAGTGTCCACACTACCTTCACCACTACACTGCCAGTGTCCACACTACCTTCACCACTACACTGCCAGTGTCCACACTACCTTCACCACTACACTGCCAGTGTCCACACTACCTTCACCACTACACTGCCAGTGTCCACACTACCTTCACCACTACACTGCCAGTGTCCACACTACCTTCACCACTACACTGCCAGTGTCCACACTACCTTCACCACTACACTGCCAGTGTCCACACTACCTTCACCACTACACTGCCAGTGTCCACACTACCTTCACCACTACACTGCCAGTGTCCACACTACCTTCACCACTACACTGCCAGTGTCCACACTACCTTCACCACTACACTGCCAGTGTCCACACTACCTTCACCACTACACTGCCAGTGTCCACACTACCTTCACCACTACACTGCCAGTGTCCACACTCGTGTACACAATACTGTACACCAATATTGTATACACTAGTCTACTTGCTCATATACGGCCCACTGTTATACGCATACTCGTGTACATGTAGTTCATTCATGTACACACCCCTGTACATATTCACTTACGATAAGTGTTCCGTCTGTACCAGGGACAAAACGTACCTTCTAAGAGGGCAGACTCTTGAAGTGTTCAGTTCCGGTTAAGAATACTGTACATTAACCTAAGAATAATCCATATTCTTGGAAGTGGTAAATCCGGAGGGGTCGTGCAACACCTGGAGAATGGGAAGGTAATCAGGTCTAATCTCAGGAGATTTGGAAAAGGGAGAAGACCAAGGTCAGGTCAGGTCTCGAGTGCTTAAGATAAGAACATGGGACAGTATGTTGTAGACGTAGACAGCCCGTAGCAGGCCTAAGAGTCGTGGTTGATTGGTTGATCAGCGGGGATTAAGGGGCATGTAAGTTCTCCAGTCTTATAATAACATGAAATTAAGACACATGTACAACATCTGGGTATCTTTATAGTAGACGTTTCGCCATTGGGTATGACCTTCTTCCACTGGGGAATCCCGCCTACCAGTGACTATGCCCTCGTCTGCTACCCGTCATAAGAACATAAGAAAGGAGGAACACTGCAGCAGGCCTATTGGCCCATACTAGGCAGGTCCTTCACAATCCATCCCACTAACAAAATATTTGTTCAGCCCAATCTTCAATGCTACCCAGGAAATAAGCCCTGATAAATCTACTTATTCATGTGCAAGACCCACTCAAATCCAACCCCTCTCACTCATGAATTTATCCAACCTAAATTTGAAATTACCCAAGGTCCTAGCTTCAATAACCCTACTAGGCAGATTATTCCACTCATCAACCACCCCATCTCCAAACCAATACCCTCCTATATCCTTTCTAAATCTAAACTTAATTACTATCGCAACAATAATTGTCATCAAAGATTTGTTAAGTTATACCATGAATTAAGGAAAGATCCTGGACTTCACCTTACGAAACAAAGCAAATGCGATAGTAATTATGGACAAGGTAGATTATAGTGGAAAAATGAACATGTTATTAGAAGACAGGGGAACTTAAGTGCCTCTTAAAATCTGTCGACTGCACCAAGGTCAATATGTTGGTATGTGTCGTAATTATCTACACTATGGTCGTCAAGGTTGTGTGTCACCTGTGAGATTCGTGTTGGTTTACGAGAGGTCGTTCCTGCCTGACAAATTTACTGACGTTTTTCAATAAAACATTTGAGGCAGTAGACAGTGATAAAGAATATGATATAGTTTACTTGGATTTCAGTAAGGCCTTCGATAGAGTACCTCACAAGAGACTCTTAAGAAAGGTGGCAGCTCATGGTATAGGAGGTAAAGTTCTAGCATGGATAGAGGCATGGCTTACCAATAGAAAGCAGAGAGTTTCCATTAATGGGGTCAAATCTGAATGGGGATTTGTCACTAGTGGCGTTCCACAAGGATCAGTTTTGGGCCCATTGTTGTTCATAATTTACATTAATGACCTTGATGAAGGAATTGCAAGTGACATGAGTAAATTTGCTGATGATACAAAAATAGGCCGTATAATTCATTCTGAGGAGGATAACAGTGAACTCCAGGAGGATTTGGATAAATTAATGTCTTGGTCTGAAAAGTGGCAGATGAAGTTCAATGTGGACAAGTGTAAGGTGCTTGTCGTTGGTAATGAAAATATCCCTCGAATTTATAAACTAGGTGAAGTTGAGCTTGATCATACAGAATGTGAAAAGACTTGGGAGTCATGGTAAGCAGAAATCTAAAGCCAAGACAACAGTGCCTAAGTGTGCAATAAGGCTAACAGATTACTAGGATTTATTTCAAGAAGTATAAGCAACAGAAGTCCAAAAGTTATTTTACAGCTCTATACATCACTAGTGAGACCTCATTTGGATTATGCAGCTCAGTTTGGTCTCCTTACTACAGGATGGATATAGATTCATTGGAGAACATACAAAGAAGAATGACTAAAATGATTTACAGTATAAGAAATCTCCCGTATGAAGATAGACTTAGAGCATTGAATCTCCACTCTCTGGAGAGACGTAGAATGAGGGGAGATATCATCGAGGTGTACAAGTGGATGATAGGCATAAACAAAGGAGATATTAATAAAATACTGAGGATATCGAACCAAGTAAGAACGAGAAATAACGGATTTAAATTGGATAAATTTAGATTTAGAAAGGACATAGGCAAGTACTGGTTTTCGAACAGAGTTGTAGATGCGTGGAACAATCTTCAGAGTAGGGTGATAGAGGCTAGGACCTTGGGTGGCTTTAAAAAGAGATTGGACAAATATATGAGTGGGAGGGGCTGGGTTTGATTAGTGTCGTGAGTACAGGAGTAAATTCTTAGGTAGTGGTGGTTTTGATAAGGACCTGCCTTGTATGGGCCAGTAGGCCTTCTGCAGTGTTCCTCCATTCTTATGTTCTTATGTTCTTATGAGAGGGAACCCAGGCAACGAGATTGCGTCCGCGAAGGTTTGAACAGAGATATTTTCATTGGCGCTGCCTGTTTCTGCAAAACTTTGCCACAAGTTTAAATCTTCAAAGCACACGTCACTTAACCGTGGCCTTCTCGCCTCTTTTTATTCTAACTACTGCACTTCTTGCCTCCTGTTGTCTGCTGACTTCCTCTGCACTTGCTTCTTGCCTCTTCCTAGCATGGGTCAGCAGGCCTGTTGGTGCCCCTGGTCCTCCTTATAGGTCGTTTGTTCTAATCACTCAATTCCCTTGTAGTTTTCCCCTCGTGTGTCTACTGCTAACAATTGTTACTACTAGTACTGTTACTATTATTAATACTGTTAATATTATAATTACTGACCTATACATCCCCCTCCTTCACTGCTATGACGTTATCTTCTTGTTTTCTCCCTCGTTTTTCCTTAATTGCTACTTAATGGTTCACCACCGGATCGAAACCTCATGTAGTGTCCCCGCGTCATTGTGGGTTATTTGCCAATTGTTCCAACCCTGGTATTATTACTTTTATTATTTTAGAAAAGTAACATATTTGCATCCCCACTGAACTTATAATGGATACAGGGTGTTTCAAAATGATAGACCCGATCGTGAAATATGCTGCTGTGAAATTGGGTCCATCTTTTGAAACACCCTGTATAACGTCTTGCTAATATTATAATCATAACTCTGCGCTAAACCCACCAGGGTCACACAGCACTGGTCTTACCAGTAAAACGCCTCAGTTATCATAGATTAAAGGTGTCCACAAGAGGCATACGAAAGTTACATAAAGGAGGTTAATGCTGCACAGTTTTAAAAATAAAACGTGAGACCAGCACACTCCAATAATAATCGCAGCCTCCTGTGTTTGATAAACCACTTGAACGTGTGTGGTATGAATGTGACTAGGTTGGGTCATTGGCTGAAGCCCGTAAGAGACTTGAACTTGCCTCGTATGGGCCAGTAGGTCTGCTGCAGTGTTCCTTCTTTCTTATGTATACAATACAGATGCAGGTGAAAAAAGGTCACAAGGAAAGAGTCACAACCTAACCTAAATAAAATGTGACTTTTTCCCCTAACCAAAATTGACATCATTTTTTTTTTTCCTGTGACCTTTTTTTTCCAAGCATCTACAATATCGTCAAGATGAAGAATGAGACAGATGCAGCATCTGGGTGTCTCTACACTCTTCCCATTATGTCCTTGAATTTTCCCATAATGTCCTTGAATTTATGTTGATAAAGCCACTGGATGGCGAAACGTCTACAAATACAAACTCCCGAGCACAGTTATAGAGGCTAAAACATTGTGCAGTTTTAAAAATAGGTTAGATAAATACATGAGTGGGTGTGAGTTGGACCTGACTAGCTTGTGCTACTAGGTCAGATGCCGTGCTCCTCCCTGTTAAGTGAATGTGACTGACCTAACTAGGTTAAGGCATTGGGTTAAGCCGATGGGAGACTTGGACCTGCCTCGCATGGGCCAGTAGGCCTGCTGCAGTGTTCATCCTTTGTTCTTTTGTTCTTAAATAAAGATACCAGATGAAGATTGAGACACTTATACAATATATGGGAATCTTTATTGAAGAAACGTTTCGCCACACAGTGGCTTCATCAGTCCAATACAAAGCAGAACCTACTTACACTAGTGGATGGTTCCACTATGATCCCCCCGCCTCCTGCTTCCACTCACCTGACTACAGACATATGCTGTACTTTCTACAAGATTGATGGACTGAACACATCGACTTCAGGCCAAGGGACTGATTACCTCAAACTCCTCCTCTCCTTACACCTTTCTACTTTGTATTGGACTGATGAATCCACTGTGTGGCGAAACGTTTCTTCAATAAAGATTCCCATACATAAGAACATAAGAATGAAGGAACACTGCAGAAGGCCTACTGGCCCATACAAGGCAGGTCCTTATCAAAACCACCACTACCTAAGAATTTACGTTGCACAAGTGTCTCAGTCTTCATACATATTGTTGTTATGGTTACCATTGTATGTGTAGTGTTGTTTTTAAGACCATACGTTAACCCAGATATCTGTATGACGTGTATACCGAGAGCTCCTCTACTCCCGAAGTCCGGCCATGATCTAGGCTAGTCTGGTGCTTGCCTGGTCAACCAGGCTGTGTGTATCATTGTATGCAAGACAAGCCGCGGGGGGTGGAAATCTTCAGCTCGAGTACTTTCACACTCCGTGCGTCCACCTGTTGCTACTCTTGCAACATTGCATAGCTCCTGATGCAGAGTCATGTGAAAGTACTGAAGGTTTGCATCTCGTGTGGCTTGTCTTGCATTAAGATCGCCTGTCTGCGTCTGTACTGCACTATCATTGTATACATTATAGTATATACCTGGAAAGTACTCGAGGGCCTGGTCCCAAATCTACACACTGCCATAACATACTGGAGCGAGAAAGATGGGAGGAAGTGCAAAATAAACACTGAAAAGTAGGGGTGCAGTGGGCACAGTAAGGGATTACTGTATCAACATCCGTGGTCCCAGATTATTCAACGTCTTATCAGAAGAATCAGAAACAGCTGGGACAAGTGTGGAAGTTTTAAGATAAACACATCTTCACCAGGTGCCAGATCAACCAGGAGACGTGCAGCTTACAACTAGCAGTTATTAGAGGCGTGTTAAGTGGGCATGATAGATGCTTGGCACTCCGGGTACTGCCCACCACAGATGTACTCCACTGAAATGAAGGCACCACCATATTTAAATGCCTGGGGATGTCCCGTGTGGTATGGAGTGAGGTGGCTGTGTGTGTTTGTTTTGGGAGAGGGGACGGGGGCAGCCACTGTGGGCTATACTTATATGTGACGTAACGGAGGCTTGCCCAGCCTGCTACGCTCTATACCCTGCCTCTGACCTGCCTTCCTTTTATCCTACCTCTAACCTGCCTTCCTTTTAAACCACTTCCCTATCCTGCCTTCCTCTTAACCCACTTCCCTATCCTGCCTTCCTCTTAACCCATTTCCCTATCCTGCCTTCCTCTTAACCCACTTCCCTATCCTGCCTTCCTCTTAACCCACTTCCCTATCCTGCCTTCCTCTTAACCCACTTCCCTATCCTGCCTTCCTCTTAACCCACTTCCCTATCCTGCCTTCCTCTTAACCCACTTCCCTATCCTGCCTTCCTCTTAACCCACTTCCCTATCCTGCCTTCCTCTTAACCCACTTCCCTGTCCTGCCTTCCTCTTAACCCACTTCCCTGTCCTGCCTTCCTCTTAACCCACTTCCCTGTCCTGCCTTCCTCTTAACCCACTTCCCTATCCTGCCTTCCTCTTAACCCTGTTACCCACAACACAGCTGACCATATTCATGCACTGTATATGGGATATAGATGAAGGACCATTACAAGTGGTAAGTTTCACTAGATAAAACATTTCTGGACAGACTTTTGTCGAGACAACGTTTCGCTCTGTGTAGGTCTTTATCAAGTTGACTTGATATTGTTCTCTCTGGCGAAACGTTGTGCCAGCGAAAACTTGTTCTTCAGTTGGTGAGTTATTCCAGCAACGGTCCTGTGACTTTTATCCTTCATATCAACGTTAGTGTTCCATTGAACAGTCATAGTAAATCAGTAATACAATAATCTAACTAATCTAGCACTATTATAACTCATAAATTCAGGTTAGTCGTATATATATTTTTTCTTGACCGAGACGTCAGGGGCACATCAGTTATCCTGTCTCCTAATATATTATTTTTTTCCCTATAATCTACCGTGTCCATAATTACTATTGCATTTGCTTTGTCTGCTTCGGAAGTTGAAGTCCAGGATCTTTCTTTAATTCATGGTATAACTTTACAAATCTTTGAGGGCAATTCTTGTAGAGGTCTGAACAACGCTCAGACCTACAACACAATTGTCCTCAAAGATTTGTTAAATTATACCATGAATTAAGGAAAGATCCTGGACTTCACCTTACGAAAGCAGACAAAGCAAGTACAAAATAAACATGATATTAGGAGACAGGGAAACTCACTCGCCTCTTAAAGATGTCTGACGTGTTTATACAAGAGTGCTTCTTCTTTCTTATGTTCTTACACTAGGCATACACTGGGTGTTCCCACACAATGTGACTATCATAGAATAGTGTAGACACAATGGATTCTCCCACTGTGTAACTATTATATAAGAACATAAGAAAGAAGGAACACTGCAGCAGGCCTACTGGCCCATGCGAGGCAAGTCCAAGTCTCCCACCGGCTTAAGCCAATGCCCCGACCCAGCCAGGTCAGGTTACATTCATTTAAGGAAGGAGCACGGCATCTGACCTAGTAGCACAAACTAGTCAGGACCAACTCACACCCACCCGCACCCACTCATATTTATCTAGCCTATTTTTAAAACTGCACAACGTTTTAGCCTCTATAACTGTACTCGGAAGTTTGTTCCACTCATCGACAACTCTATTACCAAACCAATGCTTTCCTATATCCTTCCTGAATCTGAATTTATCCAACTTAAAGCCATTGCTGCGAGTCCTGTCAATACTAGATATTTTTAGCACGCTATTCACATCCCCTTTATTTATTCCTGTTTTCCATTTATACACCTCAATCATATCTCCCCTAATTCTACGCCTTTCTAGAGAGTGCAGATTCAGGGCCCTCAGTCTATCCTCATAGGGAAGATTTCTGATACATGGAATCAACTTAGTATGGAAGAGTAACCACACACTGTAGATGCAGCTGTGGTAAGAGTACGCTTTCCACCCAGTATGTCGCACTGTGTGGTAGTTCTTGTCCCACTAAAGCAGGGAAAACTGGCTCCCCTTGTGTAGGTGGGTATCAGAAACCACCTGCCCCACTAAGACTGCCCTCCCCTGGGCAGGTGGGTATCAGAGACCACCTGCCCCACTAAGGCTGCCCTCCCCTGGGCAGGTGGGTATCAGAGACCACCTGCCCCACTAAGGCTGCCCTCCCCTGGGCAGGTGGGTATCAGAGACCACCTGCCCCACTAAGGCTGCCCTCCCCTGGACAGGTGGGTATCAGAGACCACCTGCCCCACTAAGGCTGCCCTCCCCTGGGCAGGTGCGTATCAGAGACCACCTGCCCCACTAAGGCTGCCTTCTCCTGGGCAGGTGGGTAGCAGGGACCACCTGTCCCACTAAGGCTGCCTTCTCCTGGGCAGGTGGGTATCAGAGACCACCTGCCCCACTAAGGCTGCCTTCTCCTGGGCAGGTGGGTAGCAGGGACCACCTGTCCCACTAAGGCTGCTTTCTCCTGGGCAGGTGTGTAGCAGGGACCACCTGTCCCACTAAGGCTGCCTTCTCCTGGGCAGGTGGGCAGGCAGTGGGCCAGACTATGTAATATACCCACACGCCCATGACGTAGTAAGGTAGACCATCTCCTGTTTAGATTTTGGACCTTAACCGTATATGGGAAACAATTCAAGCGTATATTCCTGGTGTTCCTGGCCCGTGTGGGTCGTCACTTCTTGAATGGGCGACTCGCACAATGCCTCATCATCCACTGTGTGCTCGCCTCTGTGTGGTTGCAGGGGTCGATTCACAGCACGGTTTTTTGATTAAGTAAGTTTATTCAGGTATACACAAATACAGTTACATAGATTATCATACATAGCAGCATATGTGTGGATATATAAACACTTAAGCAGCATAATGTGATCAATTCAAGCTGAACTGGAATGACCTGACAGTGGGTCAGGTAGGTGGTGATTGCCAATATGACGTTTTCCAGAGAATAGTTCTAGCTGCTCAGACAGCTTATGTTCCTAATAGGGAAATCAGATCAAACAAAAATGATCCTAAATGGATGAACAATAGATTAAAACATCTCATTGGTCAAAAGATAGGCATATATAGGCGAATCAAAAGAGGAGAGGGGCAATTAGGTAATCAATATATTCAGTTAAAGAGAGAAATAAAAAAGGGAATAAGAAAAGCAAAAAGAGACTATGAGGTTAAAGTTGCGAGAGAATCGAAGACTAACCCAAAAGGATTTTTTCAGGTATACAAAAGTAAGATTAGGGACAAGATAGGCCCACTCAAAAGTTACTCAGGTCAGCTCACCGACAGTGATAAGGAAATGTGTAGAATGTTTAATACTTACTTCCTCTCAGTTTTTACACAGGAAGATACTAGCGATATTCCAGAAATAATTATGTAGAACAGGATGATAGTAAACTATGCACGATTAGGGTCACAAGTGACATGGTCCTTAGACAAATAGATAAATTGAAACCTAACAAATCCCCAGGCCCTGATGAACTGTATGCAAGGGTTCTAAAAGAATGTAAAGAGGAGCTTAGCAAACCGTTGGCTAATCTTTTCAACATATCACTGCAAACTGGCATGGTGCCAGATAAGTGGAAAATGGCAAATGTAATACCTATTTTCAAAGCAGGTGACAGGTCCTTAGCTTCGAACTATAGACCAATAAGCCTAACCTCCATAGTAGGAAAATTTATGGAATCAATAATTGCCGAGGCAATTTGCAGCCATCTTGAAAAGCATAAATTAATCAACGAATCTCAGCACGGTTTTACAAAAGGGCGTTCCTGCCTTACAAATTTAATAACTTTTTTCACTAAGGTGTTTGAGGAGGTAGATCATGGTAATGAATATGATATTGTGTATATGGACTTCAGTAAGGCTTTTGATAGAGTCCCACATCAGAGACTATTGAGGAAAATTAAGGCACACGGAATAGGAGGAGAAATTTTTTCCTGGATAGAGGCATGGTTGACAAATAGGCAGCAGAGAGTTTGCATAAATGGAGAGAAATCAGAGTGGGGAAGCATCACGAGTGGTGTTCCACAGGGGTCGGTATTGGGCCCCTTGTTGTTCACAATCTACATAAACGACATAGATGAGGGAATAAATAGCGACATAAGCAAGTTTGCCGATGACACTAAAATAGGCCGTCCAATTCATTCAAATGAGGACATTAGAGCACTCCAGGAAGATTTGAATAGACTGATGCAGTGGTCGGAGAAGTGGCAGATGCAGTTTAATATAGATAAATGCAAAGTTCTAAATATTGGACAGGACAATAACCATGCCACATATAAACTAAATAATGTAGATCTTAATACTACTGATTGCGAAAAGGATTTAGGAGTTCTGGTTAGCAGTAATCTAAAACCAAGACAGCAGTGCATAAGTGTTCGCAATAAAGCAAACAGAATCTTGGCTTCATATCAAGAAGCATTAATAATAGGAGTCCTCAGGTTGTACTTCAACTCTATATATCCTTGGTTAGGCCTCATCTAGATTATGCTGCACAGTTTTGGTCACCGTATTACAGAATGGATATAAATGCTCTGGAAAACGTACAAAGGAGGATGACTAAGTTGATCCCATGTATCAGAAATCTTGCCTATGAGGATAGACTGAGGGCCCTGAATCTGCACTCTCTAGAAAGGCGTAGAATTAGGGGATATATGATTGAGGTGTATAAATGGAAAACAGGAATAAATAAAGGGGATGTAAATAGCGTGCTAAAAATATCTAGTATTGACAGGACACGCAGCAATGGCTTTAAGGAAAGCATTGGTTTGGTAATAGAGTTGTCGATGAGTGGAACAAACTCCCGATTACAGTTATAGAGGCTAAAACGTTGTGTAGTTTTAAAAATAGGCTAGATAATTATATGAGTGGGTGCGGGTGGGTGTGAGTTGGTCCTGACTAGCTTGTGCTACTAGGTCAGATGCCGTGCTCCTTCCTTAAGTGAATGTAACCTGACCTGGCTGGGTCGGGGCATTGGATTTAGCCGGTGGGAGACTTGGAACTGCCTCGCATGGGCCATTAGGCCTGCTGCAGTGTTCCTTCTTTCTTATGTTCTTATTTATTGACAACGTTTCGCCCACAGTGGGCTTTATTGACGTCAATAAAGGATCACATTATACTGCTTATGTGTTTATATTTCCATTGTGTCGGTATTTTATACCATTTGTTTCCAGCATATGTGTAGAGAACCTAAGATAACTCAAAAGTCAGTAACTTATTTCCATTGGGGATTGTTTTGAGTCGAGGCTTCACCTGTACGATTAATTTTGACACCCGAGGAAATCATAATACGTATATATAGAATATTTAGACGGGCAGATTCAGGTGTAATGATGAATAAGTGTTAAGTAAATAGGTGAGTTTATTTAGGTACAGGTATACTTAAGTACAGCTACACAAATTTAGGTGATTACCATTATCATAAATAGTGGCATACATGTATATTATCTAGGACCCCCCAAAAAAAAAAAAAAAAAAAAATATTTCCAGTGGGGTCCTTGTTGCACAGGTGATGGTTTTTGAATGCTCTTAATCTAAGTGATGTACGTCTGTTTGTTGGTGTTTAAATACCATTTATTGGCATGGCTCCTGGACTATTTTCGCTGCTGGAATGCCTTTTCTTTGAGGGAACATTGGAAGCATGAGTCCTGAAATTCGTTGAAAGGAAGACCAAATTCTGTCGCTATAGAAAATGGGAGGCGAGCGCATGCGTGATGGCACTGGCGGGAAGGTTGTGTAGTAGTGTGTGCCTGTGTAGTGGCTCTCAGTGTGCCCCTGGCTCTCACTGTGCTAGGAGGGTTATCACATCACCTCTCATACCCTCCCTACACTCTCGTGCTACCCACTTAGCCCCGACCACCAGTGTTAACGTTGGAGAAAGGGGGCGTAGACCCCTTGTTTCTGGAGTAGTGTACAGTCTCTTCAACCCCCCCCCTCATGCGTACGTGTTGTTCAGTGTGTTAAGGTGATTAACAATTCATCAATAATGTTCGAAGATGAATTCTTGGCACACTCCCTTCCCTAGTTCATCAGAGGACCTGCGCCAGTACCAGCAAAACCATTACCAGCACCACCAACACTATTATCAGCAAAATTTACAACACCTCCAGCAATACCAGCAGCAACAGCAACATCAACAGCAACATCAACAGCACCATCAACAGGTAATGTTGCACTCAACAAGCGACATTCTTCATCTCCCGTTGCGTTATACAACTAAGTGTATGCAGTTAAGTAACTAAACTTTCTAGTACACAGAATGTGCTAAATGACCCACTTGGTTTCTAGTTGGAAAATGTTAGATTTAGGAAGGATATAGGAAAGTACTGGTGTGGTAATAGAGGTGTAGATGAGTACAACTCCCGATGCGTAGTTTTAATAATCTGTTAGTTACATAAATGAGACATTTGGGATTTTTTATTCTAGAAACGTTTCGCCACATAGGGGGGGCTTCATCAGTCCATACAAAGGAGAATGGTGAAGAACAGGAGGAGTTTGAGGTAATCAGTCCCTCAGCCTTGAGTTGACTCGAGGCCGAGGGACTGATTACCTCAAACTCCTGTTCTTCTCCATTGTATGGACTGATGAAGCCACTGTGGGGCGAAACGTTTCCTCATTAAAGATACCCAAGTGTTGCACAAGTGTCTTAATTTATCAACTTGTCGGTTCTCTGAAGCATTGATCATTCTTCAGTGCAGTGCAGAGAAAGGTGGAAGATGTTACATGAGTAGGTGTGGGTAGGCGCAAGTTGGACCTGCCTAGTATGGGCCAGTAGGCCTGCTGCAGTGCTCCTTATGTTCTTATTATATATAATTGTGTGGGTGGGTAATTATGGACCCTGAGCGTCGGGGAGAATAAACTTAAGGAAAAGTCTATACGTAGTTAATAGGTAAATTTTTAAAACGTAGAAATGCGTTTTGTATATCTCCACTTTTTTTTAGACATGAAATTGTGCCTCCTGGACCCGGCCTGGTACCCATAAATACTCGTGTGCGTAGTGGGTGTTTTCTTCAGGAGGTACTGGTTTCTCCTGGCTAAGTCTATAATAAAAATAAAAATAATCTTTATTTCTACATGTACAAGGTATACAAGTCTAGCTGACATCGGTGACATGCTATATAGAAAGCACCTGGTTATGCAGAGCATTTCGGGCAAATTAGGTAAATTTTTGTCCTCAGGATGCAACCCACACCAGTTGGTAACACCCAGGTACCTATTTATTAGGTGAACATGGACAGAAAATGACTGAAGGAAACGTACCCTAATGTTTCCACCCATACTCTATATATCCTTGGTTAGGCCTCATCTAGATTATGCTGCACAGTTTTGGTCACCGTATTACAGAATGGATATAAATGCTCTGGAAAACGTACAAAGGAGGATGACTAAGTTGATTCCATGTATCAGAAATCTTCCCTATGAGGATAGACTGAGGGCCCTGAATCTGCACTCTCTAGAAAGGCGTAGAATTAGGGAGGATATGATTGAGGTGTATAAATGGAAAACAGGAATAAATAAAGGGGATGTAAATAGCGTGCTAAAAATATCTAGTATTGACAGGACACGCAGCAATGGCTTTAAGTTGGATAAATTCAGATTCAGGAAGGATATAGGAAAGCATTGGTTTGGTAATAGAGTTGTCGATGAGTGGAACAAACTCCCGATTACAGTTATAGAGGCTAAAACGTTGTGTAGTTTTAAAGGTAGGCTAGATAAATATATGAGTGGGTGCGGGTGGGTGTGAGTTGGTCCTGACTAGCTTGTGCTACTAGGTCAGATGCCGTGCTCCTTCCTTAAGTGAATGTAACCTGACCTGGCTGGGTCGGGGCATTGGCTTAAGCCGGTGGGAGACTTGGACCTGCCTCGCATGGGCCAGTAGGCCTGCTGCAGTGTTCCTTCTTTCTTATGTTCTTATGTTCTTATACCGGGGATCGTACCACGGACCTCATTGTTAAGTTATACACTCGGTGGCGGTTCTGGTCAGGTGGGCTAGGCCTTCACCTGCTTATCACTCCATCCAGGAGTGAGTGGAACAAACTCCGGAGTAGCCTCATTGAAGTGTAAACCTTAGTGTTACAAATGGGTTAGACCAGTCTTGTCACACAAGTTAATGGTCCAAATCGACCCGAAACGTAATCGTAAGTTTACGTGCGGGTTATAAGAACATAAGAAAGAAGGAGCACTGCAGCAAGCCTACTGGTCCATGCGAGGCAGGTCCAAGTCTCCAACCGGCTTAAGCCAGGTCAGGTTACATTCACTTAAGGAAGGAGCACGGCATCTGACCTAGTAGCACAAACTAGTCAGGTCCAACTCACACCCACCCGCACCCACTCATATATTTATCTAGCCTATTTTTAAAACACACAACGTTTTAGCCTCTATAACTGTACTCGGGAGTTTGTTCCACTCATCGACAACTCTCGTACCAAACCAATGCTTTCCTATATCCTTCCTGAATCTGAATTTATCCAACTTAAAGCCATCTATTTTAAAAGGGGGTGGGATAGAAGAATACCATAAATCAGTCACAGGTATATGGCATCGTAATGCAAGGTTCTCCGCACACCACGTAACACACAAAGGAAGGGTTTCTTAGTGTCTCAAGATATGAATATTGTTTAAGTATGCTGTTCTTGTATGGAGGTCGCTGTGCTGTGGGGGCATTCCTACCACATCTCTGACTGGTAGGTAAGACACAAGCAACAGATCTCTGGATCTTCTCGCCCATACGGGATTACCGCCTACTTTTCATTATTATTATTACAGTTAATCGCCCTAGCGGTAACTATACGTAAATCTTTCTTTGTTTCAATGTTAAGGTTGCACTAACGTGGTACTGGTAGCGGTGGTAGCAAGCACCCTTCTGTGGTACTGGTAGCGGTGGTAGCACCCTTCAGTGGTGCTGGTAGCGGTGATAGCACCCTTCAGTGGTGCTACCACCGCTCAAGACCTGCATATCAAGACTTGTATATCTTTTAGAAGACGTTTCGCTCACCAGTGACAGTATCAGACCAATACAGAGAACAGTCCTGGAGACTGTGGCAGCAGACATAAAGTAATTAGTAGTTTGAGATGCCCTCGGCCTACTGGCCGATGCTAATTCAGTGCGTTAAAACCGGAGGTGAAGGTGTTATACACGGTGAGTCTACTGACGTTATCAATCAAGACGCCTTATCTACACTAACATGAACTGTTAATGTTCTCTCTCTTATACATTACATTCACCAGGAAGCGCTAAATCTTCATGGGTAACAGTCCTAAAGTTTTTTTTTTTAATACTATTGCAGCGCTGTTATGACCCTTAAGGGTTTAGCGCTTCGTTATAAGTCCTGTAGGCCTGGGTGCAACGCCTGGGAAATAGCACGTAATTACACTTGCTCTGAGGAAGAGTAGATCCAAATTCGCGGATCAAGAGCCCTTCAGCATCTAGGTAAAATTTACATGACATCTTTTTTTTTGTTCCTTCTTTTGCAAGGGTCGAGTCACTTGTGGCGTGTGCGCGCGCGTCTGTCTCATTTTAATATATAGATAAATACTATACATACTACATAATCCTTGTGGGTCGTTGAGGGGCACGTAAATTCGCCCGTCTTGTGGTCAAGGCTTCAGTTCCACACGTGCAGCAAGACGTACGTCAGTGATTGACAGCGTTACTAATACACGACTTTGTTCACTTGTTAACGAGGTGGTTCAGTGTTTCATATCTGTGCTTCAGTCTTGGCATATTTTGAGTTTAAAGCGCCAGTGTTTTAGTGAGTGTAGAGAGTGAGTGAGTGTGTGAGTGTGTGTGTGTATTTTAGTGTGCGCGCATGACAGACTTCACGTCTACAACCTCGACAAGTGATTCAGTGAATGTTCAAGTATTGAGGAGTGAGTCATGTCTATCATGCAGTATATATTAACTTTATAAAGTGTTAGTCTGATGTTTACCTCCTGACACGGAGAGGAATGCGTTCCCACGGGCGTATCCCTTCTACGCACCTGCCTTAGTTCCTCCTTCCCCTCTGTCCAAACATGTCCCTTCAAGGAAGCTGGTAGTCAGTCCCTCAGCCCTGATAACTGGTAGTCAGTCCCTCAGCCTTGATAGGTGGTAATCAGTCCCTCAGCCCTGATAGGTGGTAGTCAGTCCCTCAGCCCTGATAGGTGGTAGTCAGTCCCTCAGCCCTGATAGGTGGTAGTCAGTCCCTCAGCCCTGATAGGTGGTAGTCAGTCCTCAGCCCTGATAGGTGGTAGTCAGTCCCTCAGCCCTGATAGGTGGTAGTCAGTCCTCAGCCCTGATAGGTGGTAGTCAGTCCCTCAGCCCTGATAGGTGGTAGTCAGTCCCTCAGCCCTGATAGGTGGTAGTCAGTCCCTCAGCCCTGATAGGTGGTAGTCAGTCCCTCAGCCCTGATAGGTGGTAGTCAGTCCCTCAGCCCTGATAGGTGGTAGTCAGTCCCTCAGTCCTGATAGGTGGTAGTCAGCCCCTCAGCCCTGATAGGTGGTAGTCAGCCCCTCAGCCCTGACAACCACCTACCAAGGGTGAGGGACTGATCACCTCAAACTACTACTAACCGACTGAAGTTTGTTAAACAAGGATAACGCTTCGACAGTATACCTTGCAGTCTTGCATATTTCTCTTCCTCGTTGGAAGTAGTTAAAAAAGGAAGCCTGTCAAACGTTTTGCACTCTGGCAAGCAATAGCTTGTCTCTTGATCACGTTAAGATGACATGTACATCTGACAAGCCCTGTAATATTGTGGGTGTTGAGGGGTGTAGTTGTGGGTGTTGAGGGGTGTAGTTGTGGGTGTTGAGGGGTGTAGTTGTGGGTGTTGAGGGGTGTAGTTGTGGGTGTTGAGGGGTGTAGTTGTGGGTGTTGAGGGGTGTAGTTGTGGGTGTTGAGGGTGAGTTGTGGGTGTTGAGGGGTGTAGTTGTGGGTGTTGAGGGGTGTAGTTGTGGGTGTTGAGGGGTGTAGTTGTGGGTAGTTGGGGGTGAGGTGTAGTGGGTGTTGAGGGGTGTAGTTGTGGGTGTTGAGGGTGTAGTTGTGGGTGTTGACGGGTGTGTTGTGGGGTTAGGTGTAGTGGTGTTGTGGTTGTGGGGGTCTAGTAGGTGTTGTGGGGGTGTAGTAGGTGTTGTGGGGGGGTATACCGAAACGTTATCTTCACCCACCAAGTCCTATCTTCCTTGTCACCTGGTTTATCTTCCTTGTCACCTGGTTTATCTTCCTTGTCACCTGGTTTATCTTCCTTGTCACCTGGTTTATCTTCCTTGTCACCTGGTTTATCTTCCTTGTCACCTGGTTTATCTTCCTTGTCACCTGGTTTATCTTCCTTGTCACCTGGTTTATCTTCCTTGTCACCTGGTTTATCTTCCTTGTCACCTGGTTTATCTTCCTTGTCACCTGGTTTATCTTCCTTGTCACCTGGTTTATCTTCCTTGTCACCTGGTTTATCTTGTCACCTGGTTTATCTTGTCACCTGGTTTATCTTGTCACCTGGTTTATCTTGTCACCTGGTTTATCTTGTCACCTGGTTTATCTTGTCACCTGGTTTATCTTGTCACCTGGTTTATCTTCCCTGTCACCTGGTTTATCTTCCCTGTCACCTGGTTTATCTTCCCTGTCACCTGGTTTATCTTCCCTGTCACCTGGTTTATCTTGCCATCCTCGTCAACCGACGCACCATAAACCCTGCTGGTTTATGGTGTTCTTTCTCTTGACGTACGTCTGTCATGTCCTCTTGGTGGCGCTGACGTCACCCCGTCTCGACGTTTTCTTCCCCCGCTGACGTCATCGGTTTTACTGCTGATGACTTCGTTTTTTTTTCTGACGTCGTTGTTTACTTCCGCCGCTGACGTCGTTGTTTACTTCCCCCGCTGACGTCATTGTTTTACTTCCCCCGCTGACGTCATTGTTTACTTCCCCCGCTGACGTCATTGTTTTACTTCCGCCGCTGACGTCATTGTTTTACTTCCGCCGCTGACGTCATTGTTTACCCCGCTGACATTGTTTACCTCCGCCGCTGACGTCATTGTTTACCCCGCTGACGTCATTGTTTACATCCGCCGCTGACGTCTCTTAACGTAATTTTTTCCCCGTTAAAAGTGTTTTATATCACTTCTGAACGTCACAAATTTCAGCTAATTATCGTAGATAAATTAATCGGACATTATTAAATCTCTCAAAATATTATTGAGAGAGTGTTCTGTAATAACCCCCTCCCCCCCCCCTCCTTGAAGACGTTTGTGGATTAACCTTTGTGATAAAACCAAAGTTTTGAATCCCGGGGGATGAGGGGAGGCGCTTAGATTTATAACACAAACAAAACCTTTTTCTTAACGTTTAAGAAATATCATATGGAATGTTTAGTGTATTACTGTTGTAGGTGTGTGTGTGTGTGTGTGTGTGTGTGTGTCGGACACGGGGTTAACGATTCTCCATGACAGTCTTGTCTTAAATTTGTGGCATTTTCTAACTGTTAAACCAACTCTGAAAAAGTTGGAAGCTCTCTCTCTCTCCCTCTCTCTCTCTGAGAACTTAACCTTGCTAAGACGACATTCACTGGAACCATGGTCACTAGACTGCCACATTTCAGACTTTTAAATTTGAGGTCTCGTATTGTGTCCGGACCTTCTCTGCTTCCCTCGCCTCGCTTGTGACTTCACGAATTTTTTTAATATGGGATCGTAAAAACATGCCCAGCAGATAAACATGCTTGATGGGGATGGAGGGTTATAAGAGCCACGTAAGTTCCTCAGTCTTCTAATAACATGTTTATTTGTCCACTATAATCTACCTTGTCCGTAATTACTATCGCATTTGCTTTGTCTGTTTCGTAAGGTGAAGTCCAGGTGTTATTACGTACCTCTTAAAGCCGGTAGACTACACGAGGGTCATTAATCCTTCACGTAACCTTGTCACCACCAGACAAGAAAACGTTACTACCTAAGAAAGGGATTAAAGTAAATCTTGAGCATATATAAGCTGAGAGAAGTGTATATCCATTGTATATATCTTCTCCGAAGAGATGATTGTGTGCAATCGTGCAAGAGTAGGGAAGGCTCTCTTTAAACCATGTGGTGTTGTGGCCCCTGGTGTTACTTGCCTCTTTATTGATTTGCTCACTTCTCTTGTTCAGAGGATCTAGAGTGAACTTGTACATACGGAAGGAGGAAAGTGGAGGTAATGTGTTGTGTTCTGGTAACCAGCTCTGTTCATTCTGTGTTCTGGTAACCAGCTCTGTTCATTCTGTGTTCTGGTAACCAGCTCTGTTCATTCTGTGTTCTGGTAACCAGCTCTGTTCATTCTGTGTTCTGGTAACCAGCTCTGTTCATTCTGTGTTCTGGTAACCAGCTCTGTTCATTCTGTGTTCTGGTAACCAGCTCTGTTCATTCTGTGTTCTGGTAACCAGCTCTGTTCATTCTGTGTTCTGGTAACCAGCTCTGTTCATTCTGTTCTGGTAACCAGCTCTGTTCATTCTGTGTTCTGGTAACCAGCTCTGTTCATTCTGTGTTCTGGTAACCAGCTCTGTTCATTCTGTGTTCTGGTAACCAGCTCTGTTCATTCTGTGTTCTGGTAACCAACTCTGTTCATTCTGTGTTCTGGTAACCAACTCTGTTCATTCTGTGTTCTGGTAACCAACTCTGTTCATTCTGTGTTCTGGTAACCAACTCTGTTCATTCTGTGTTCTGGTAACCAACTCTGTTCATTCTGTGTTCTGGTAACCAACTCTGTTCATGTTCTGAACCAATGTTCTGGTCTGAACCAACTCTGTTCATTCTGTGTTCTGGTAACCAGCTCTGTTCATTCTGTGTTCTGGTAACCAACTCTGTTCATTCTGTGTTCTGGTAACCAACTCTGTTCATTCTGTGTTCTGGTAACCAACTCTGTTCATTCTGTGTTCTGGTAACCTTCTCTGTTCATTCTGTGTTCTGGTAACCTTCTCTGTTCATTCTGTGTTCTGGTAACCACCTCTGTTCATTCTGTGTTCTGGTAACCACCTCTGTTCATTCTGTGTTCTGGTAACCACCTCTGTTCATTCTGTGTTCTGGTAACCACCTCTGTTCATTCTGTGTTCTGGTAACCACCTCTGTTCATTCTGTGTTCTGGTAACCACCTCTGTTCATTCTGTGTTCTGGTAACCACCTCTGTTCATTCTGTGTTCTGGTAACCACCTCTGTTCATTCTGTGTTCTGGTAACCAACTCTGTTCATTCTGTGTTCTGGTAACCACCTCTGTTCATTCTGTGTTCTGGTAACCAACTCTGTTCATTCTGTGTTCTGGTAACCAACTCTGTTCATTCTGTGTTCTGGTAACCTTCTCTGTTCATTCTGTGTTCTGGTAACCTTCTCTGTTCATTTTGTGTTCTGGTAACCTTCTCTGTTCATTCTGTGTTCTGGTAACCTTCTCTGTTCATTCTGTGTTCTGGTAACCTTCTCTGTTCATTCTGTGTTCTGGTAACCTCTCTGTTCATTCTGTGTTCTGGTAACCTACTCTGTTCATTCTGTGTTCTGGTAACCTTCTCTGTTCATTCTGTGTTCTGGTAATCTTTATTCACTACAAACTATTCTCCCTGACTTAGTCATAAGAGTACTCGTTATTTTTTTTTTTGTTCAAACAGGAGTTCAAACGCCTGGCAAGCTTTAACTCTTATGGAAATATTCTTATGCTTCCTAACAAAGCATTTAAAGAATGTTTCTTAACAAAGCATTTAAAGAAGGCTTCTTAACGAAACAACTCTTAAAACCTAAATCATGACTGTATTGTTGTTTAAGTATTTCATAATTTAGTTCATGGTTAACAGTAGCTGTCGTAGTGTAGTCCAAGGTTAACAGTAGTGTCGTAGTAAGTCCATGTTATTCAGAAATGTCTAGTAGTCCACGTTACATGTAAATGTCGTAGTGTAGTCCATGGTTACCAGTACTGTCTGTGTGTCTGGTTAACAGTCTGTCGATTGTGGTCCATGGTTACCACCTACTGTCAGTGTGTGTCTCATGGTTAACAGACTCGTAGTGTATCCATGCGGTAACAGAGCCTGTCGTTGTAGTCCATGGTTACATACTGCGTAGTGTAGTCCATGGTTCAGTAACTGTCGTGTGTAGTCCTTTGGTTACAGTAACTTCGTATGTAGTTCATGGTTAACGTACTCTGTATTGTGTCCATGGTTAACATTGTAGCTGTGTCATTGTGGTCCATGGTTAACATATCTGTCAGTTGTGGTCCATGGTTAACTTGTCTAGTGGTCCATGTGTTAACAGTAACTGTCGTAGTGTGTCCTGGTTAACATTACCTGTCGTCAGTGTTCCATGGTTAACTATGTCGTATGTGTCCATGGTTAACAGTAATCGTCGTATTAGTCCATGGTTAACAGTAACTGTCGTAGTGTGGTCCATGTTAACAGTAACTGTCGTAGATTGTCCATGTTTAACAGTAACTGTCGTAGTGTGGTCCAGGTTTAACAGTAACTGTCGTGTGGTCCATGTTTAACAGTAAGTCGTATGTGGTCCATGTTTAACAGTAACTGTCGTAGTTAGGTCCATGGTTAACAGTAACTGTCGTAGTGTAGTCCAAGGTTAACAGTAGACTGTGTGGTAGTCCAAGGTTAACAGTAGCTGTCGTAGTGTAGTCCATGGTTAACAGTAGCTGTCGTAGTGTAGTCCATGGTTAACAGTAACTGTCGTAGTGTAGTCCATGGTTAACAGTAAATGTCGTAGTGTAGTCCATGGTTAACAGTAGCTGTCGTAGTGTGGTCCATGGTTAACAGTAGCTGTCGTAGTGTGGTCCATGGTTAACAGTAGCTGTCGTAGTGTGGTCCATGGTTAACAGTAACTGTCGTAGTGTAGTCCATGGTTAACAGTAACTGTCGTAGTGTAGTCCATGGTTAACAGTAACTGTCGTAGTGTAGTCCATGGTTAACAGTAACTGTCGTAGTGTAGTCCATGGTTAACAGTAAATGTAGTGTAGTCCATGGTTAACAGTAGCTGTCGTAGTGTGGTCCATGGTTAACAGTAGCTGTCGTAGTGTGGTCCATGGTTAACAGTAACTGTCGTAGTGTGGTCCATGGTTAACAGTAACTGTCGTAGTGTGGTCCATGGTTAACAGTAACTGTCGTAGTGTAGTCCATGGTTAACAGTAACTGTCGTAGTGTGGTCCATGGTTAACAGTAACTGTCGTAGTGTGGTCCATGTTTAACAGTAACTGTCGTAGTGTGGTCCATGTTTAACAGTAACTGTCGTAGTGTGGTCCATGTTTAACAGTAACTGTCGTAGTGTGGTCCATGTTTAACAGTAACTGTCGTAGTGTGGTCCATGTTTAACAGTAACTGTCGTAGTGTAGTCCATGGTTAACAGTAACTGTCGTAGTGTGGTCCATGGTTAACAGTAACTGTCGTAGGGTGGTCCATGGTTAACAGTAACTGTCGTAGTGTGGTCCATGGTTAACAGTAACTGTCGTAGGGTGGTCCATGGTTAACAGTAACTGTCGTAGTGTGGTCCATGGTTAACAGTAACTGTCGTAGTGTGGTCCATGGTTAACAGTAACTGTCGTAGTGTGGTCCATGGTTAACAGTAACTGTCGTAGTGTGGTCCATGGTTAACAGTAACTGTCGTATGTGGTCCATGGTTAACAGTAACTGTCGTAGTGTGGTCCATGGTTAACAGTAACTGTCGTAGTGTGGTCCATGGTTAACAGTAACTGTCGTAGTGTGGTCCATGGTTAACAGTAACTGTCGTAGTGTGGTCCATGGTTAACAGTAATTGTCGTAGTGTGGTCCATGGTTAACAGTAACTGTCGTAGTGTGGTTCATGAAAGTTAAACCTGAACTAATTGAAGAACATATTTCGTTAGCTTTACATTAGAAGAATATAGAGTACTACAGCTGGCCTACTGGCCCATAATAGGCAGGTTCAACTTGCCCACCAAGGTGAATTCTGACTGTGCTGTTATGTAACTTATTGTGGCGTTTCCTGGTCTGGATCCTTTGTAGTGGAGTGCCAATGTTAGGTGGGGATGTTGTGGTTCTGAAGGTGGGAAGTACAGTGCCTGTACTCTGAAGGATGGGGGGATGTTGTGGTTCTGAAGGTGGGAAGTACAGTGCCTGTACTCTGAAGGATGGGGGGATGTTGTGGTTCTGAAGGTGGGAAGTACAGTGCCTGTACTCTGAAGGATGGGGGGATGTTGTGGTTCTGGAGGTGGGAAGTACAGTGCCTGTACTCTGAAGGATGGGGGGATGTTGTGGTTCTGGAAGTGGGAAGTACAGTGCCTGTACTCTGAAGGATGAGTGGGATGTGGTTCTGAAGGTGGGAAGTACAGTGCCTGTACTCTGAAGGATGGGGGTATGTTGTGGTTCTGGAGGTGGGAAGTACAGTGCCCTGTACTCTGACGGATGGGTGGGGGGATGTTGTGGTTCTGGAGGTGGGAAGTACAGTGCCTGTACTCTGAAGGATGGGGGGATGTTGTGGTTCTGAAGGTGGGAAGTACAGTGCCTGTACTCTGAAGGATGGGTGGGATGTTGTGGTTCTGGAGGTGGGAAGTACAGTGCCTGTACTCTGAAGGATGGGTGGGATGTTGTGGTTCTGGAGGTGGGAAGTACAGTGCCTGTACTCTGAAGGATGGGGGGATGTTGTGGTTCTGGAAGTGGGAAGTACAGTGCCTGTACTCTGAAGGATGAGTGGGATGTTGTGGTTCTGAAGGTGGGAAGTACAGTGCCTGTACTCTGAAGGATGGGGGGATGTTGTGGTTCTGGAGGTGGGAAGTACAGTGCCCTGTACTCTGACGGATGGGTGGGGGGATGTTGTGGTTCTGGAGGTGGGAAGTACAGTGCCTGTACTCTGAAGGATGGGGGATGTTGTGGTTCTGGAGGTGGGAAGTACAGTGCCTGTACTCTGAAGGATGGGTGGGATGTTGTGGTTCTGGAGGTGGGAAGTACAGTGCCTGTACTCTGAAGGATGGGTGGATGTTGTGGTTCTGGAGGTGGGAAGTACAGTGCCTGTACTCTGAAGGATGGGTGGGATGTTGTGGTTCTGGAGGTGGGAAGTACAGTGCCTGTACTCTGAAGGATGGGTGGGGGGTGTTGTGGTTCTGGAGGTGGGAAGTACAGTGCCTGCACTCTGAAGGATGGGTGAGGATGTTGTGGCTGGGACGCCCATCTGAATTATGTCAGCACACATCTGGTGAGACAGCTGTTGAGTGAGTGACAGTCAGTGTTTCTAATCATTCTATATTAATGGGAAATGGCGAACACTGTAAAGCAAATTGATTGTGGTTTTGAATGATATCCGTGATGGTGGTGACTGCTGGCACCCTCACCTGGACTGAGAATGAAGCCTGGTCTCAGACCAGACTGCTAGACAAACACTGGAAACTGGTCACGGGTATTTAACAAGTATTCACCTATAATTTTGTTTAGATAATATCGTCTTGGCTTCGCCTGTTGGCAGTTTCTTTTTTCCTTGGAAGTCACCTCCAAGGGATTGATGCTGTCCTTCCTTGGATCAATCCCGATTACCCGTGTCATTCCCCGGCACAGTGCCAGCAGGGCCTCACCCTGTGGGAAGCACACAGGAGGACAGTGTTACCTCATCGTTGAAAGTAGCTTAGGAGTGTCCTCTGCCGACAGGCACTGTCAGGGTCGTAGCAGGCACTGTCAGGGCCGTGATGCCACAACTCAGCCTTACTGGCTCTCGTGCACACACACACATACACACGCTCACTCACTTGCTATGCAAATTGATGTGTACACGCGTTAAGCTTTGATTGATCTATCCAGTATAGTCAAGCTGTCTACTCTTTACGGGTTTAACTAGTTTCCGTGAATTATAATAATGATTATTATGGAATGGCAATAATAATTAAGGCATGGCACCAACAACAGTCGACGCGCACCCAGTTGTCTGTTTACTGTTGGGTCAACAGGGACAACAGGTGTTAATTTGCCTCCACTTGCCTAGGATTGAACCTGGTTCCTTCAGTTGTGAGCTGGAGGCACTGCCTAAGCTGCGAGTTGCTTATTTGTGGCAGTGACGGCGAGGTGGGTGTACAAGGTGGTCGTGGTGAGATTAAGAGAACACTGGCAGCGGTGGCAGGCGACAGTGACGTTACTTGACCATGTAGCAGGCGGCAGTGAACTCTCTTGATATGATGGCAGGCGGCAGTTATGTCACCTGACACCGTGGCAGGGGGCAGTGACACCACTAGACCTGGTGGCAGTGATGTCATTTGACCTTGTTTATACCTCAGTGTTACGTCAGGGAGGCCGTGTTGGCGGTGATGTCATGGCAGTGAGGTTGGGCCAGGAATAGTTCCATTCTCACCCCCCTATCCCCCTCCTATCCCTGGCACCCGCTCCCTCACCTGTGCCACCTACAGACTGCTACCACCCTTGTCAGAGGCACTACTGTGCCACCTGCTATACCTGTCAAGTGGTGCTATGCCACCTGCAACACCTGTCGAGAGGCACTGTCACCTGGAACATCCTGATGAGCACTGTTCAAGAGGGAACTGGGTGCTTCACTTGCGCCAAGTGCTAGGTCAACCAAGCTGTGATGGCTGTGGGCCAACAGCAGCAGCCTGGTTGAACATGCAGTTGACATGGCAGCCAGAACAAGAGGCCGGCTGGGAGGGAAGCTAAAATCCCTCGAGACATAACAAAAATACTTCACAATCGCCAAGTTCATGTTATTACGTTATTCGTTAATTAGGCAGGCGTCTCTACCTGTGGTCTCTCGTGAGAGAAAAGTCATTGTCATCACGGACCGGTCCCAGACCAGACCTCATGGTTGGCCTGATGCGTTAAACTGTACTTGGTCTGTGTGTGTAGGCCTAGCATACTGAGCCTCGTCACTTGATTATCTAATGGCACCTTTTATCTTTTGCTTAAGGGTCCTGGAGGTGGGAAGTACAGTGCCTGCACGCTGAAGGATGGGTGGGGATGTGGTTCTGGAGGTGGGAAGTACAGTGCCTGCACGCTGAAGGATGGGTGGGGATGTGGTTCTGGAGGTGGGAAGTACAGTGCCTGCACGCTGAAGGATGGGGACGCATGTTGTGGTTCTGGAGGTGGGAAGTACAGTGCCTGAAGGATGGGTGGGGATGTGGTTCTGGAGGTGGGAAGTACAGTGCCTGCACGCTGAAGGATGGTGGGGATGTGGTTCTGGAGGTGGGAAGACAGTGCCTGCACGCTGAAGGATGGGGACGCATGTTGTGGTTCTGGAGGTGGGAAGTACAGTGCCTGAAGGATGGGTGGGGTTGTGGTTTTGGAGGTGGGAAGTACACGAGACTCTTTAAGAAAGGTATGAACATTGCAGCAGCAGTCTTACTGGCCTTAGCTAAACGGGACCAAGTCACTCACACTCAAGGTTCTTGCTTCTATGACGCATCTACGCCTTCCAAGAGTGCAAATTCAGTGCCCTCGAATACATGGGGTAAAAATCGTTATCCTTGTTTGTTTTCCAGTGCATTAATGTCCATTTTGTAATAGGCAAACCAGGACTGCGCAGCATAAGCGAAACGAGGTCTTAGCAATGATGGGTAGAGATGTGTTTTGGACGATCGTTTGTAAAGTGTGCAACACTTGGGGGTACCTTTATTGATGAAACCTTTCATCGATTAAGATACCCAGCTTTTGCACACTTAATCTTCAAAACATTGTTGTAAAGATTTTAAGATATTTACAGAAATTATAGCTTCTATCTAAGAGGTTGATGTGGGGGGAAGGAGGGTTGTAAGGTGCTAGGAGTGAGGAGGGGGGTGGGAGTGATGAAGGGGGGATGGTAGAGCTTGAGCCAAGTAGATAGCGAGGTCAGATAGTGAAGTGATAAGATGTGATAACGTAGTGGGAGGTGCACCCCAGGGGGAGGTCACAGGTGGGCTCCAGTGGTCCTCTCTACCCCTGGGGTGGTCACAGGTGGGCGCCGGTGGTCCTCTCTACCCCTGGGGAGGTCACAGGTGGGCACCAGTGGTCCTCTCTACCCCTGGGGAGGTCACAGGTGGGCACCAGTGGTCCTTTCTACCCCTGGGGAGGTCACAGGTGGGCACCAGTGGTCCTTTCTACCCCTGGGGAGGTCACAGGTGGGCACCAGTGGTCCTTTCTACCCCTGGGGAGGTCACAGGTGGGCGCCAGTGGTCCTCTACCCATGGGGAGGTCACAGGTGGGCGCCAGTGGTCCTCTACCCCTGGGGAGGTCACAGGTGGGCGCCAGTGGTCCTCTACCCCTGGGGAGATCACAGGTGGGCGCCAGTGGTCCTCTCTACCCCAGGGGCAGATCACAGGTGGGCGCCAGTGGACCACTCTACCCCTCGAGGTCACAGGTGGGCGCCAGTGGTCCTCTCAACCCCGGGGAGGTCACAGGTGAGCGCCAGTGGTCCCCTCTACCCCAGGGGCAGATCACAGGTGGGCGCCAGTGGACCACTCTACCCCTCGAGGTCACAGGTGGACGCCAGTGGTCCTCTCTACCCCGGGGAGGTCACAGGTGGGCGCCAGTGGTCCTCTCAGCCCCGGGAGGTCACAGGTGGGCGCCAGTGGTCTCTCTACGGAGTACAGTGGGCGCCAGTGGCTTCTCGGAGGTCACAGGTGGGCGCCAGTGGTCTTCTCTACCCCGGGGAGGTCACAGGTGGGCGCCAGTGATCCACTCTACCCCGGGGAGGACACTAGTTTTCCTGTCTTTTTTTCCCCCTCATGTTTTTCCTGACCCTCCCCTGACTCACCATGGTGCTGAGAGTCCCCTCATGTTTTTCCTGACCCTCCCCTGACTCACCATGGTGCTGAGAGTCCCCTCATGTTTTTCCTGACCCTCCCCTGACTCACCATGGTGCTGAGAGTCCCCTCATGTTTTTCCTGACCCTCCCCTGACTCACCATGGTGCTGAGAGTCAAGGGTCCTGAAGATAGTTTCTGTATTTTCTGAGACTACACACTCGCTGCTTTGTAATTCTGTATTTTTTAACCATTTGTAATTGCTGAAGTTGATTATAAGCTCCTGGCCCCGTTCTTAGGCTATTTTGATCGATATTTCTGGGGTAAAAGGCCTTATAAAGGCAGTGGAAGCCTTTGATTAGTAACATTTCACCCACACAGTCTTTACCAAATTAGTGACTTGCTACAGCCACTGTGTGAGGGCGAAACGTTGTCATTAATGAAGGTAACAGTGGCACCTACATTGATTCCACATATTTGTAGATATTTGGTTCTGAGAACAGACACGTTGATGAATTAAAATACGTATGTAACACTTGTTTACCATTGTTTACCTATCATTGTTTACCTACCATTGTTTACCTACCATTGTTTACCTACCATTGTAGTAACATTACTGTCTGGCTTATTGGACCTTGCCTTTACTGTTAGTAAAGTTGTGTACTTTGTTTTCCCATTATCTTCCTTTAGAAGCAAATTATATCTATTTTTTTTAATTAAACTGATAATATGGTTACAAAGGGTGTTGGCTCTCTTGAGAGAGGTCGTCGCCTCACCCCCCCCCCGGGAGTTAAAGAGAAAAAATTTCCACCCTTTAGTTTCCTGGTATTGTGGCTCTCCCTTCGGTGGGTGCGCGACCGTCACATCAGACATGAATATTAAAATGGTATACAATAGCGACAGGTTGATAAGTAAGACACATGAGCAACACTTAGGTATCTTTATTTCGAAACGTTTCGGAATAAAGATACCTAAGTGTTGCACATCAGACATACTGGTGGTGGCTGGCCTCTCAGAGATGTGACCTTCATCGCTGGCGTATACAAAAACAGCTTTGAGGAATCCCTTCAAGGATTCCACGAAGAGATTGTGGTGTTCCACTGTGTATATCTGTGTATCTGTTTATATTGCTATGTGTATATATGTTGCATACAGCGCTTTCCTGTGCAGATAACCGCTTCGTTATGCAATCTACCACAAATGGGACGAGAGTCTGCACGTATTGAGGTTCGTTAATTTCTATCCCATCTCTCAGTTTAGGTAAACGCAAGTTTATCGACATTTGCGTATAGCTGACAGGTAATATAAAACTTCACAACTGGTGCCTTGTGCAGAGAACATTTAACTTCTCGTATAAACTCAAACATCTAAGTTGGTGAGAACGTTTGAAATTCCTAGGAATGTAGGTTATTTTATAATCTATACCTGGGGAAACTCTGGCGGGATTGGTCCCAAATCTGTACACAGAACTTGCTCCTTATGAAAGCCAGAGGCTTAGCAGATGGTGTAAAATGTCCTTTAAAAATAGGGACCTTTTATAAGTTCGTAAAGTTAGTTCATCAGCCAGACTGGTCCAACAGGCATCACCAGTTTGATTAAGAATTATACATGTGAAACATCTGGGTATCTTTATTTGTAGACGTTTCGCCATCCAATTGCTTTATCAATACAAATTCCAGGACACAATGGGAAGACTGTGGAACTGTTTACAAAAGAGGAGGTAATCAGTCCCTCATTCTTGTAGTTGAAGAGTACCTTAGTCTTGAAGAGTCAGAAGCAAAGGCATAAAGACGCCAGTATACAAACACCGATCTTTCATTTCTTTGCTTCAGATTCTTCAAGACTACGGTGCTCAACTACAAGGCTGAGAGACTGATTACCTCATCTTTTGTATATATTTCTACTGTCTTGCAATCATGTCTTTAAATTTGTACTGATGAAGCTGCTAGTTGGCGAAGCTTCTACAAATAAAGATACCCAGATGTTGCACATGTCTAATTCTTCATCTTCTCGGTATTGTAAACGATTGATGCACATCAACAGCTTCGTTGATAAGGCCCTCAATCGCGAAGCCTTGTCTGGAACCGAGGCAGGGGGCATTGGGCCCGGAAACCATTCCAGGTAATCTGAAAATGGGCTGGAACCGGAGAGGGTAAAGTGTGTTCCCGAAATTGACTACATATACTTTGTAGACTTGTGATTCAGTGGTAGTGAGGTGCCATTAGACTTGACCCGTGACTCAGATATGATGATGTAACACTTAGGTGACCTGGTAACCTATAGTGTATAGTTCAGGTGATACCGAGATAAGTTGTTGGTACTTGATAAGTGCGAGTATCACTAGACGGGCTCGGGTATTCCCGATGACGCACCTCGTTTACTTGCCTGGCTCCTACCCTGCATGTTACTCTATTGACCAGCAGGTTGAAAATTAGGAGTTTCGGTCCGCTCTGACCCGAAACAAGAAGACAAACATAAGAGTGGAGGAACACTGCAGCAGGCCTACAGGCCCATACTAGGCACGTCTTAAATCCAAATATTCCCACAAACAGCCTAAGGCAACAAGGGTAAAGCCACTCATAAAACCAGTCACAAATAATCTAGATCATTGTGCGTGTGCCAGAAGTACATTTATCAAGCCTTACCCTTGCTGCTACACCTTCCTTCACTGTTTACATTGCGGGTTTCTCTGTAATTGTCTTAGTGTGCATTTTTAGTGTCCTGTGACGCCACCCGTTGTCTGTTGCGACACTTAGTTTAAGCATAGTTAACAGATGATGTAGCACATACAACAGCACTCCTCTCACATTTAGACAAGGGAGTTTATTAAAAACTGCGCTCAGCTCAGTGAGAGTTCTGGCAGGTAAAAACCAATAAAGTTTTTATAAAGCCAGGCGTCGGTCTTAATAAGTGGCTTGCCTTGTTCAGGTGTCTTGTATATACTACGTGTCTGTTTTCTTTCATACTCGGTCCACCATGGTGTTATTTTTCATTGTGGCACTCCCTGGCACGCACTTCTCGTATAATCTTAACCTCCATGGTGGTAATGAGCCCCACACGCAGAATAATAAGACACAATTACTCTATAATTCGTCCCATAATTAGACCCTCCTCGGCGAGGTGCACAATATTCTAATCTTTTTCGTCTTCAGGTGGGTTTATTCGTGCCATATAATATTAGTAGTATTCATGGGAAAGTCTTAAAATTAGTGAGGCTTGTTCAGTAGCCTCGCTGAAGAGAACCTTGAATGGTTTTAAAATTAGGTTGGACAGCACGAGCCAATAGGCTAGCTGCAGTGTTCCTGCATTCTTGTATTCTTCAATCAATGAACAGAAATAATCACATGGAAAAATCAGAGGTTCGATCCCCGGCAAGGGTGGAAACATTGGGCGTATTTCCTTACACCCGTTGTCCCCGTTCACCTAGCAAGCAAGTACCTGGGTGTTATTGGACTGGTGTGGGTCGCATCCTGGGATCAAGATTGGAGGACCCCAATGGAAGTAAGTCAGTCCTCGATGACGCACTGACTTTCTTGGGCTATCCTGTGGTGTTAACCCTCCGGGGTTAAAAATCCGAACAAAATCTTATCAAGAACAAAAAGTCACAATACGGTGACTGAAACAATACACAAATAACCCTCACACAGGAGAGAGAAAGTTACGACGACGTTTCGGTCCGTCTTGGACCGAAGGGAGTGAGCCAGTATATACAGGCGAGGAGGGCAGGGACGGGAGAGAAGAACAAGCAGTGGCACTGGCTCCCTCACTCCCTTCTGTCAGTGTGACTTGTGAATGATCCAAGACGGACCGAAACGTCGTCATAAACTTTTCTCTCTCCTATGTCCGGGTTATTTGTGTGAATTCTAGTCTCTTAATTAGACTAGGTTAGGTGTGTCGACAATGTGTCCAACTACAAGTAGTTCTGACTTCTACCTAGATATATTTTACCTTAGAATGTTATAAAACATGTTTTGTTTTAATTTTAATGTTTGTATTTTCTCTTTCCACAGCTTAATTCTCTGGAAGGCGTGCACAGCGGCGTGCCTACTCGTACCACTCCCACCCTTACGCCCACCACCCTCAGAAATATAGAGCAGACTTTTCTGGAGTTGTCCACCGTACCACCGCCCGAAACCCACACCAACCAGGCCGGCTTCGTTCCCCCGCTCGTCCAGCCCACAGCAGGTATGTATCCTCTGCCCACCGCTTCCTGTGTCTATCCTTCTCAAAGACCCCCTTACTGTGTCTGTTCCTCTGAGCTTTCCTATCCAATGTCCATCCCTCTGTCCAATTTTATTGTTAGACCTCTTATGGCCAAATAATGTGTCCACCCTCTGTGCGACCCCCACTGTGCTACCCCTCTATGCGACCCCACTGTGCGACCCCTATTACCCTGTTGACATTATGGTGTTGTTCTTCACAGTTATATAACCATTGTTGCCCCGAAGGCCATTAACAAATGCTATAAATTTAGTCTTTTATGAAAAGCTTAGTTCCTTTAGGTAATGTTTTAACAATGTTGGTAGAATTACCGACAATGTGTTAAATAAAAGTTCACTAGTGCAACTAATGCGACATTCTACTGTGGTTTGATAAAGCTCATGGAGAGCGAAACGTTGCCACAATAGAATGTCACATTAGTTACACTTGTGTCCATTTACGTAACCATGTTTTAACACCCTCTTCTCTCTTCCTCTCCTCTGCCCCTCCTGTGCTCTAGTTAGTTATATACGATGACCAAACAATAATGAAAGCTTAAAATTTAATATTGCCGCCAGTTAATATAGTTAACATGGTAACAGTTATAACTTGTAGTGAAGTCTGGCTGACGCTGTTATTTTTAGTGCAAAAGCTCTCGCTTCACACGGCGAGGATCCGGGTTCGATTCCCGGCAAGGGTGGAAACATTGAGCGTGTTTCCTTACACCGGTTGTCTATGTTCCCCATCAGTAAAATAGGTACCTGGGTGTTAGTCGACTGGTGTGGGTCGCATCCTGGGACAAAACTGACCTATTATTATTATTATTATTATTATTATTATTATTATTATTAACAGGCTTGAGCACAACTATGACATGTCCTGTATTAATGTTGGTAGAATTACCGACAATATGTCAGGTTAAAGAACACAAGTGCAACTAATGTGACGTTTTATGTGACAACGTTTCGCTCTCCAGGAGCTTTGTAACGGCTTGACAAAGCTCCTGGAGAGCGAAACGTTGCCACAATAAAATGCCACATTAGTTGCACTTAGTGTCATTTTACCTAACATGACAGGTCCTGACATTTTGACCGTAGTCCCTGACGGTATGTTGACAGACCCTGGCGGTATGTTGACAGGCCCTGACGTTATGTTGACAGGCCCTGATGTGATCACAGACCCTGACGTTATGTTCACAGGCCCTGATGCGATGTTCATAGACCCTGACGTTATGTTCACAGGCCCTGATGTGATGTTCACAGACCCTGACGTTATGTTCACAGGCCCTGACGTTATGTTGACCTGCCCTGATGTGATGTTCACAGACCCTGACGTTATGTTCACAGGCAACACGTTCATCTCCGTGGACAGCAAGTGTTGGGGTGGAGGCACCCTGACGCAGGTCCCCCACACGTCCTCATCGTCGTCATCTTCATCGTCTTCGTCCTCTGGTGGGGGACAGACCCGCGCGTCACACTCCCACAACACGTCCTCGGGGGCCACTCTCGCCATGCCTTCACAGATCCAGCAACCCGGCCGCAGGATGGGCGGGCGTAGACCCATCAAGGATGAGAGGGTGAGTATCTCCCCCTCACAGTTCTTCGGTGTCTTGTACCTTCCGTGTGTGTCCAGAGGATAGTGACTAAACCCCATTCAGATTTGACCCCATTAATGGAAACTCTCTGCTGTCTATTGGTAAGCCATGCCTCTATCCATGCTAGAACTTTACCTCCTGTACCATGAGCTGCCACCTTTCTTAAGAGTCTCTTGTGAGGTACTCTATCGAAGGCCTTACTGAAATTCAAATAAGCAATATCATATTCTTTATCAGTGTCAAATGTTTTATTGAAGGACGTCAGTAAATTTGTCAGGCAGGAACGACCTCTTGTGAACCCATGCTGAGATTCATTAATCAAATTATGCTCTTCAAGGGGACTGCTAATAATATCAGCTATAATTGATTCTAATAATTTGCCTACTATAGACAGTCAGGCTTATTGGATGGTAATTTGAAGGAATGGACTTATCCTCTGAGCCGGGCTCAAGAGTAGATACTCTCGAAACTCTTCAAAGGTATATCAAAGGACTAAGTTCCATCTTGCATTCTTTAAGTACTCTGGAAAACAACTCGTCGGGTCCCGGGGACTTATTTTGTTTCAGTTTATCTATCTGTTTAAGAACATAAGAATGGAGGAACACTGCAGAAGGCCTACTGGCCCATACAAGGCAGGTCCTTATCAAAACCACCACTACCTAAGAATTTACTCCTGTACTCACGACACTAATCAAACCCAGCCCCTCCCACTCATATATTTGTCCAATCTCTTTTTAAAGCCACCCAAGGTCCTAGCCTCTATCACCCCACTCGGAAGATTGTTCCACGCATCTACAACTCTGTTCGAAAACCAGTACTTGCCTATGTCCCTTCTAAATCTAAATTTATCCAATTTAAATCCGTTATTTCTCGTTCTTACTTGGTTCGATATCCTCAGTATTTTATTAATATCTCCTTTGTTTATGCCCATCATCCACTTGTACACCTCGATGATATCTCCCCTCATTCTACGTCTCTCCAGAGAGTGGAGATTCAATGCTCTAAGTCTATCTTCATACGGGAGACTTCCCATACTGCAAATCACCCCAGTCACTCTTCTTTGTATGTTCTCCAATGAATCTTATGTTTGAATCAATTATTCTACCTATCTTCGTGTCGTCGGCGAATTTGCTCATATCACTAGTAATTCCCTCATCAAGGTCATTGATATATATTATAAATAACAATGGGCCTAAGACTGATCCCTGTGGAACACCACTTGTTACAAGTCCCCATTCGGATTTAACCCCATTTATGCACACTCTCTGCTTAGTATTGGTGAGCCATGACTCGATCCATGACAGCACTTTTCCCCCAATGCCATGAGCTGCCACTTTCTTTAACAGTCTCTGATGCGGTACTCTATCAAAAGCCTTACTAAAGTCTAAATAAACAATATCGAATTCTTTATCGTGATCAACAGCCTCAAAATATGCTCAGTTTTGGTCTCCTTACTACAGGATGGATATAGATTCATTGGAGAACATAAAAAGAAGAATGACTAAAACGATCCACAGTACAAGAAATCTCCCGTATGAAGATAGACTTAGAGCGTTGAATCTTCACTTGGTGCTCTTGTGATGGACCAGGTGCTTCAGCTCCTTTAGTACCCTCTTTTATAGTTCCCTGATTATCAAAGCATATTCCATGGATAGAGTAGGTGGGTTGGGTAGGAGTTTTTGTTTGTAGGACTGGTTTTGGGTTTCAGGGGGACCTGTCTAGTGTGGACCAATTGGCTTGCTGCAGTGTTCCTTATTTCTGTGTTCTTGTGAGTGAGGGGGGTTGGATTTGAACGGAACTTGCACAATGGTTGGGGGGAGGGGTGTTGTCGGGGCTTGTCCCTCGTGACAGTAATATTAGTTAATTTGAATTCTTCAGGAACTGAATAATTTTTAATTTCTGGAATCTCATTTATGTCTTCTTGTGTAAAGACTGACAAAATATAGTCAGTAAATAGAGAACATATTTCCAGTTCGTTATCCGTCAGCTGTCCATTCCCAATTTTCAGAGGTCCTACCTTTTCCCTCACCTTCGTCCTGTACACTTGAAAGAACCCTTCTGAATTAGTCTTTGATTCATTAGCAACTTTAATTTCATAGTCACGTTTAGCCTTTCTAATCTCCTTTTTTACTTCTCTTTTAAACTGAACATATTGGTCAGTAAGGTTAATCTCTCTTTTCATGCGCCTATAAATTCCACTTTTCTTCCCTAATAGATACTTTAGCCTCCTGTTATCCCATTTGGGATCGTCATTATTTGACCTAATTTCTCTCTGTGGAATATATATACTCTGATCACGTTGTACATTATTAAGAAAAAAATCATAAACGCAGATCCCTTCGTAATCGTAAGTATGATCATCGTCAATAAAATCATTAGCTAGATTACCCTAATCGAGATTAGACAGGTGTTCCCTAAGGCCAATATAATCGGTAGAGCGAAAATCGGGACTTTTACCGTATTAACCTTATTCTGTTACTCCAGGTAATATTAAAAGTAATGGATTTGTGATCACTTGCGCCAAGCTCTTCAGTGATCTCCAGATTATTTAAGAGGGTTTCTTTATTTAACAAGACTAAGTCGAGCAAATTATTATCTCTGGTAGGCTCTGTTACACATAGTTTCAGAAAACAGTCCTGAACTACTTCCATAAAGTCACTGGACTCCAGATTACAGGTCAAAGAAATCCAGTCTATTTGACTAAAGTTAAAATCCCCTGTCTACTTAGAACAGTTTAAAACCCTGAACGTGACATTCAGTAGGCATGTTAAGATTTTTCGTATTCAACCACGTCTCAGTTATGGCAAATACATCAGTGTTACCCGCACTTGCACTAGGTTTCTAATAGTTGAAAAGCTAGTGGATATTTTAGCTAGTCTGGGGCAGCGGGCCTCCAGCAGCAACAGCCTGGTTGACCAGGCAAGCACCAGACGAGCCTGGCCAATGGCCGGGCTCAGAGAGTAGATAAACTCTCGAAACTCTTCAAAGGTAAGGTATATCAAAGGTATGCACCGTCGCCCCGGTAAAACAATGTAACCCGGTTGTCTTGAGGGTAGACTGCATCATGTAGAGAATTAGACAAGTGATGTCATCCTCATCTCTGGATGGACATCTTGGGCTTCCCCGGAGTCTCTTAAGCAACAGCGCTCCTCCTCTGAGTGGACATACCGCCATAGAATGTAGATAAATGCTTCAGAGAACCGACAAGTTGATAAATTAGACACATGTGCAACGCTTGGGTATCTATTGTGGAAACTTTTCGTTCTCCAAAAGCTTGACAAAGCTCTTGGAGAGCGAAACGTTATCACAATAAAATGTCACAATAGTTGCATTTGTGTCCTTTTACATAACAGGCCTATTGACCCATACTGGGCAGGTTCTTCTCAAATCCAACCCACTAACAACCTGTTTCCAGCTCTACCCAAGCAGTGAGCTTTGATAACTCTTTTAACTCGTGTTCAAGTCCCGCTTTAATCCAGCCCCCCTCTCACTCATGTATTTATCCAATAAAGAAGAATGGTGAAGATCAGAAGGAGTTTGAGGTAATCAGTCCTTCAGTCTTGTAAAGATTGATGGACTGATTACATCGACTCCGGACTGAGGGACTGATTACTTCAAACTCCTCCTGATCTTCACCATTCTTTGTATTGGACTGATGAAGCCACTATGGCGAAATATTTCAACAGTAAAGATACCCGAGTATTGCACAAATCTAATTTATTTTGTCGGTTATCTAAACCATTTATCTACATCTACAGACATCACTAGTTACAAGGTTGGCAGTACTATCTTGAAGTATCTTCATGTATCTACAAATTACTATTACCTAACTGCAATGCAAAGAATTCACATAAATGTTTAGCCTGACAAATTTAACCCTAGATGAATGGATGAGAGTTGGACCTGCCTGGCCTGGGCCAGTAAACCTTCTGTAATGTTTCTTATTCTTAGTGTTCTTCAGATAACTGGTCCAAAAACAGTTCATTACGTCATGGCCTAGCAATGTGATGTAGGTCCAAGTCTTCTGGATAATGGCCCATGATGGCCCAAAAGGTTCTTTACTGCCATGATGGTGGGTTAGTTGGGAAGTCCTAAGTCTTGCTGTAATCTGAACTCACCAAATCCATCTAGTTCTCACAGCATTGTAGGTTAAACTACTCTTGTTCCCTGGGGCGCTCACATTAGTATGCACAGCAGTTACCTCCCCACTTTTCCTACATAAGAGTATTTTAAGTTTGACACATGAGCAGACACAAGAATATATGAAACCTTTTATAAAGATCCCAGGACTGAAACTTTTTTATAATGTCCTAGCGTTTGCTCACGTGTTTCTTTAAAACCAATTTCTCGATATCAACTGTCAAGGTTTAAAAAGTATTTTAAGAACGGGAGCTAGTGGATATGACACTTAAATAGCTGAGCCAGCAGGTTGAAGGGCACGAGGCTGACAACATACTGGGAGTGATTAAGACGCATGTGAGGCAGTTGGGTATCTTTAGTGATGAAACGTTTCGCTTACACAGTCGGCTTCTTCAGTCAAATACAGAGGGAGCAGTATTAGTGAAATAAATATGATGTAATCAGTCCATCAGCCTTAGAGAAAAAAATATTTGAGGTTGTGAGTCCCTCAGCCTGGAGAAGAGTTCAGCTCCATGGAGCTGACACTGCAGTCAGATGACCCCCCCCCCCCCCGCCCACAACACACTGCCACCTGACCTAACCCGACCTCTGCTTTACCTGACCCCTCTTAAGTATACAAGTCCCAAGTAAGACACATGTGTAACACCTGACTGACCACCTCAAAATTACTACTGTTTCCATCACTGTATTCGACTGAAGAAGGCTGGTATACTAGCGAAACATTTCGGCAATAAAGGTATCCAGGTGTTACACACGTCTTTAATCATCTTGGGTGGTATTGTATATTATAAATGTCATACGTTATACACCGTTTGTATACTTCTGTCCATATACTTGATGGCTGAATCTTATTGTAGCCAGCTGGCAGAGTGGTTAATGCACTGGCCTGGACTTTTAGGACTCGCCATGGATTCAAACTCCATCCGTTCCGTGGGTTTTTTTTATTGTCCATATACTTGTTATTTTGGCATCAGAAAACCAAGGGAGTGGATGGTTATCTTGGCCAAGGTCTTTATCAAGCCAGGATAACGCTAGTCTGGAATTTGACCGGATGTTTTCTTACTCTCAGTGGTAGCGAGTTACAGGGTCTACACTGTAAACAAGATGCTAGTAAGTTACAGGGTCTACACTGTAAACAAGATGCTAGTAAGTTACAGGGTCTACACTCTAAACAAGATGCTAGTAAGTTACAGGGTCTACACTGTAAACAAGATGCTAGTAAGTTACAGGGTCTACACTGTAAACAAGATGCTAGTAAGTTACAGGGTCTACACTGTAAACAAGATGCTAGTAAGTTACAGGGTCTACACTGTAAACAAGATGCTAGTAAGTTACAGGGTCTACACTGTAAACAAGATGCTAGAAGTCCCAGGGTCTACATTTAAAACAAATGTAGTAAGTACGGGTCTCCTGTAAACAGTGTAGTAGTTGGTCTCACTGTAACAAGATGCTGTAAGTTACAGGGTCTCACGAAACAAGATGCTAGTAAGTTACAGGGTCATGTCAGGCAAGATGCTAGTAAGTTACAGGGTCTACACTGTAAACAAGATCTAAAGTGACAGGTCTACACTGTAAACAAGATGCTAGTAAGTTACAGGGTCTACACTGTAAACAAGATGCTAGTAAGTTACAGGGTCTACACTGTAAACAAGATGCTAGTAAGTTACAGGGTCTACACTGTAAACAAGATGCTAGTAAGTTACAGGGTCTACACTGTAAACAAGATGCTAGTAAGTTACAGGGTCTACACTGTAAACAAGATGCTAGTAAGTTACAGGGTCTACACTGTAAACAAGATGCTAGTAAGTTACAGGGTCTACACTGTAAACAAAATGCTAGTAAGTTACAGGGTCTACACTGTAAACAAGATGCTAGTAAGTTACAGGGTCTACACTCTAAACAAGATGCTAGTAAGTTACAGGGTCTACACTGTAAACAAGATGCTAGTAAGTTACAGGGTCTACACTGTAAACAAGATGCTAGTAAGTTACAGGGTCTACACTGTAAACAAGATGCTAGTAAGTTACAGGGTCTACACTGTAAACAAGAATGCAGACAACCTAGTTTCCACTAACACTGTAGTATGGAGGTTCCTCTGTAGCACTGTAGTATTGGTACCACTGACCTGGCTGTCGGGAAACAGGCGCTCGAGGAGACAGCTGAAAGTTAATACAGGGATGTCAGGAAGTATTTTTTTAGTTTGAGTGGTTGAGATGTGGAATGATCACAAAGTGGAGGTAGGCTCTGTACATAGATTCAAGAACAGGTACGGTGGGACCCACGAGGCTAGGAAGCGAATCCTGACAGTTGAAACTAGGTACTCTACCCCCCTCCCTGAAGCCACCTATGTGCCGGCACCCCATTAAAACACACGCACGCTCTCTCTCCTACTACTACTGTTACTCATCTTTGTTGTTGCTGGTTAAGATTCACTAGTGAGTCAGGTATTAGTGGTGCTGACTCACCTTGGTGGTCACCTGTCAGCAGTGCTGACGGATAGTCACATTGTATTTTATTGCTGATGAATTAGTTGTGGGTTGGGTCACCCTACGTCCTGGTGTAGTGGTTGTCACTGACCCGCCGTGTACGTGTTACCCTGCGGGAATATTGATGTTTGCGTGGTCAAGGACGGGTTATAGCGTGCTCAGCTGCTATGGTTTACAGAGGTGGTGGGCCCCTTTCTATCAGCCACTCGGTCCCTCTCCCCACTCATTCTATCATACACTCGGTCCCTCTCACTCGTGAGGCTGAATCTTAACCTGTGTGTTTTACCCATATTAGTAGTCTGTTAATTTTTTGCTGTATTTTTATTGCTAAAACGCCAAATGGCCACCAAGGTTAGTATTTTGTAAACGCCACTGCTAATACTACTGTTGTTATTACCACTACTACTACTGCCCTATAACAAAGTATATTCGTCGGAATATTAAATTTGTGTTTTATTTTGTTTACAGTTGTCCGCGGAAGAGGAGGAGCGGCGATCGTTGCGTCGGGAGAGGAACAAGCTGGCGGCCGCTCGCTGCCGCAAGAGACGACTGGATCAGACCAACATGCTGCAGGACGAGACTGACGAACTGGAGGATAAGAAATCTGAGCTGCAGCAGGAGATTCAACTTCTGCAGCAGCAGCGAGATGAACTGGAGTTTCTGCTGGCCACGCACAAGTCAGTGTGTCGCCGCCGTCAGCAGCAGCAGCAACAACAGCAGCAGCAAGTCGCTGCTGCCCCCGTCACCACAAATGCCACCACGACAACCACCACCAACTCAAACCTGCATCTCCGCATTTTGAAATCGGATATAACTGTAAAGGAGGAGCCTATGGATGATGACGAATTTGTCATTGTGAAGAAAACTAACGGCAGTAGCAACGAGTCCCGTCCTAGGCGACCCACAAGCCTTAATGTAGCACCTGTAGCACTTCGCACCCCAAGTGTCGCTGATCTGGGCGTCCCCATTGAGACTCCGTCTGCTGGACTTCGTGGGCTGAACTTTGAGTCTATGATGGAGGGAGGAACTGGACTGACGCCAGTGACCAGTGGTACTGGCCTGATCCCTCTACATACGGGCCTCACGCCGCTGACAACCCCAGTTGTGTCTGCTCCTGCAAGTTCAGCCACCTCCAACTGCGGCACTCAGCAGCGATCCTCCTCCTCTGACCTCTCCTCGCCAGACTCTGTGCCGCCCAAACTAGTGTCCCTCTGAATGGCAACGCCCATGCGCGCCCACGTAGTTACCAGTGGCGGGCAAGGTGGAATTATTGAGGCTCCGCCCCTCGGCTGACCTTTGATGGATGCTAGTCCCTATGTGCACATCCGCGCCTTACTCAACCCACGCACTCTATGCAACTCTACTTCAAGCTAGAATCACACTCCCTCTTTCTTCGACTTGACGAACTACTCACCAAGAACCTCTCTCACTACCATCTCCCTAAACTTATTATAGTATTCATGATATTGCCTAACAATGAATTAAGATAGCCTTTACGTTCTAATTTTTGCCTTAGATATATGTAAATTGTTGATGCCTTTAAACTTCTGCCCCTCTCAGTGCAGTTTAAGCCATTGATCCTCATGGCTTGCTAAGAGGCCTTTTGACCAAAATATACTAGACGTTACCACTGTGATATGAATATAAACAGCTGGTAATTGTAATGGTTTAGCTCAATACTTTGACACGTCAGTGACAGCAGTTAAGCTGTTGCATGCAGTATTGCTCGCATGTTGACCATTGTTGAATGCTCCTTCTAGTGTTTGAAAAATATTTGATTTGTGGTTACAGTAAGAGCAAGAAGCAACCTACGAATAATTTTAGACATATTTGTAAAAAAAAAAAGAATATATGAACTTGGGTTTGAACGTGTTGACTTAATTGAGATGCATGTATACACAATTGAGATGCATGTATACACAATTGAGATGCATGTATACACAATTGAGATGCATGTATACACAATTGAGATGCATGTATACACAATTGAGATGCATGTATACACAATTGAGATGCATGTATACACAATTGAGATGCATGTATACACAATTGAGATGCATGTATACACAATTGAGATGCATGTATACACAATTGAGATGCATGTATACACAATTGAGATGCATGTATACACAATTGAGATGCATGTATACACAATTGAGATGCATGTATACACAATTGAGATGCATGTATACACAATTGAGATGCATGTATACACAATTGAGATGCATGTATACACAATTGAGATGCATGTATACACATTGAGATGCATGTATACACAATTGAGATGCATGTATACACAATTGAGATGCATGTATACACAATTGAAATGCATGTATACACAATTGAGATGCATGTATACACACAGACACACACATATTACACACACGGGTGCAGAAGTGTACAGAAAGTATTGAGTGAACTATACACTGGCCGTATGGGTAATCTTAATATACGGTCTATGCAATAAGTTGATGCAAAGGCAGTTCCATGTGAAACATAATTTTCAGTGTTCTTTCACTTAGTGTTACTATGCCAGTGTCTACAAGGTTATGCACTCACTTCGCCTTGATGTGAACAATAATTATGAGTTAATAATATACCTCTGTAATATAGATAGCAAAGCTTCACCAAAGACAGAATATATCGATGTTTTCCATAAATCTTTGCGCGAGACTCCCTTTTGGAGTGACAATTCAACACTTTTTTATAATTTACTGTATTGCAACTTCAGAATTTTTTGTTTGAGCAAGTTAAGAATGAGTTTTAGCCAGCCTGGCAGCCGATCTTATAGGCGCTTTTGTGCTCATAGGCCTAGGCAGCCAGTGAGCTGTGTTGTGGCTGTCATGGTTTATACAGTGAAGGCAGCCCACCCTCGTAGACAGTCGATATTTCACTTTAGTTAAGAGAGTGGGATGGGTGTCTGTTACACAGACCTTAAACAGTGATTAACTGACTGTGTATTGTAGAATTCATTCTCTGGTTTCCAATTTTCTGTTGGGCTTTAAACATTTTCATGTCAATGTCATTTATTGCTATTGTGGTGTTTTTTTAATTAATGAACTAGTCTAATATCATGTAAATTAGTAAATTTGTTGAAAAAAGGTACGAGAAACAAACACGCGAGTCATTGACTGTAATTCCATATAAATTTCCGCAGATTTCTTGATTTATGGTCATTAGGTTAGTGTCAACTGGTGAGTAGCCAGTTATAACCTACCGGTGTCGGTAAATTTAATATCGCATCTAGGCCATAAAAACTTTATGAATGAACGGAAAACAGATCCAAGGGAGTGCCGTCAACAGTCAGATAATCACTGTTTAAGACTCGTGAATAGTCACTTGTTCCACTGTCCTAATCATGGCAAAATACTGACTTGTGTGAGGGTAAAGGGCCACATTGAACACCCCAAGACCACGGATGGGGTCCTTGTTAATACCTTACCAGTAACTGTATTCCCGTATTATACACTATATCACTAGTAATGAACCAGCGAAGTGTGTGATAAATGCTGGGTGGTGTTTGCCATATTAATTTAACAGTGGAGATACAATAATATTTATAATTATGCCTAGTCTAGCTTTCATACATTCATATGGTAAGATTACAGTCAGATCTATTTATACAAGAGTATTTAGATAATATTTTACAAATAAATAAGAAATTTTATTCTTGCGTTTCTTTACCTATTTTTTTATTTACATGTGATTCAGTGACGTCATGTGCGTTCTGGCAGCGTATTAATGTGATACTGACTCATTGCAACTACTGTGTAATACTCGTATTGAGCAACATTTAAAACTGGTCTTGTTTCGTTCACTGGATCGACAAGCAGCACTGCACAGACCGCTACAGACCCTCTTGAGTCTTCCAGTGCTTGGTCTGTGAGGCGAAGCCCCGGGATGGCCTCTGAAAATGATAGTTTCTTGGATTAAGATGATCAGGACAATAGAGTACAGCTGATCTTGAGACACCAGTGAACCAGCCAGTTCTTCTCCTGTCGAACTCCCAAGTGGGTTGACCTAGAACATGTTTATAACTAGTTCCTATGCCACAAGATACATGCAAAGGTGTACGTATGTATATGCACTTAGTTTACTATTTTAGGGATCAAACTGTTCTTGACTGGTGGTGAACAGTGAAATACAGCCTCGGTGACTAGGTAGTCGATAGGCTTTAAATCCCATTAACTAACCATCTGCACTGAGAATGACGCCTACACCTTCCACAAGGGTGTGAGTGAAGACTTGTAGTTATCTGCTGCATCACGTCTGCAAGCTCTCCCTGGGTTACGACGGGCCGGGTCCTCCAGGCTTATATCAGTCAGCCACTCGATTGTCAGTGCTGTATGATCCTAGTGAGTTTAGCGCTTCTTTTTTTATTATAATAACCACTCAATGGAACACACTTCCGGGTGTCAGTCAATACATTGGAATGGATGAGGTTCGCCGGTAGTCCCGGGTGTTGTCCAGTCCGTGACGCAGCGCACTGCACAATGTCTTTGACTTTAAACTACCGTATTTTCCGGCATATGAGGCGAGCCTCCCCCCAACCCCCAGTCTTGGAATATCAGCCTGCGCCTTATAAGGTTAGGGTCAAGGGTAGGCTTTGGGTTACGCTTTAGCGTAAAGTATCAAGGTCATCAGCCCTTGAATATGATTACTGATTTACTATTATGATACTTCTATCGTGCGCCTTATACGCCGGAAAATAAGATTTTGAGAATGACTTGCATTGTATGGGCCAGTAGGCCTGCTGCAGTGCTCCTCCATTATGTTCATGTATATTAATTTCTGAAGAAAAATTACTAGTCACTTATAAAATTCACGTATTAACCCAGCCAGATGGTCAGGCCACTTGACTCTTCTTATCCCCCAGTTCCCCTCATGGTGGGTTCCTTGATGCTGGTGAGGGGCTCTTGATCTAGGGAATTGGATCTGTGCTCCAGTTCCCTGAATGCCTTCCACAACCTCCCCCCATCCCTACGCAGAGGCGCTCCACCAGGATAACACCAACCTCTCAGTCCCTGGGCGCTACTTGACCCCTGTCATAATGTATTGGGCTCCTACCAGAGACTATTTCGTCCATCTTAGCAGCCCTCTTCTGGCCTAACAAAAAATAAATAGGAAAGCGCCAAATTCCTACGGGTCTCTTAGCATCTGGGGGGCGGACAGTAATTAGGTTTGAGAAGTGATGCTCCAGGTCCTTGAATCAAAAGCCTTTCAGAATCAAGACCATAAACATGAAGTTATATAGCAGTGTAGCAGGACTACTGTACCATGGTTATATAGCAGTGTAGCAGGACTACTGTACCATGGTTATATAGCAGTGTAGCAGGACTAATGTACCATGGTTATATAGCAGTGTAGCAGGACTAATGTACCATGGTTATATAGCAGTGTAGCAGGACTACTGTACCATGGTTATATAGCAGTGTAGCAGGACTACTGTACTATGGTTATATAGCAGTGTAGCAGGACTACTGTACTATGGTTATATAACAGTGTAGAAGGACTACTGTACCATGGTTATATAGCAGTGTAGCAGGACTAATGTACCATGGTTATATAGCAGTGTAGCAGGACTACTGTACCATGGTTATATAGCAGTGTAGCAGGACTACTGTACTATGGTTATATAGCAGTGTAGCAGGACTACTGTACTATGGTTATATAGCAGTGTAGCAGGACTACTGTACCATGGTTATATAGCAGTGTACCATGGTTATATAGCAGTGTACCATGGTTATATAGCAGTGTACCATGGTTATATAGCAGTGTACCATGGTTATATAGCAGTGTACCATGGTTATATAGCAGTGTAGCAGGACTACTGTACCATGGTTATATAGCAGTGTAGCAGGACTACTGTACCATGGTTATATAGCAGTGTAGCAGGACTACTGTACCATGGTTATATAGCAGTGTAGCAGGACTACTGTACTATGGTTATATAGCAGTGTAGCAGGACTACTGTACTATGGTTATATAGCAGTGTAGCAGGACTACTGTACCATGGTTATATAGCAGTGTACCATGGTTATATAGCAGTGTAGCAGGACTACTGTACCATGGTTATATAGCAGTGTAGCAGGACTACTGTACCATGGTTATATAGCAGTGTAGCAGGACTACTGTACCATGGTTATATAGCAGTGTAGCAGGACTACTGTACCAAGTTATATAGCAGTGTAGCAGGACTACTGTACCAAGTTATATAGCAGTGTAGCAGGACTACTGTACCAAGGTATATAGCAGTGTAGCAGGACTACTGTACCAAGTTATATAGCAGTGTAGCAGGACTACTGTACCAAGTTATATAGCAGTGTAGCAGGACTACTGTACCAAGGTATATAGCAGTGTAGCAGGACTACTGTACCAAGTTATATAGCAGTGTAACAGGACTACTGTACCTTGTTATATAGCAGTGTAGCAGGACTACTGTACCGTGATGAGTAGGTCTAACTCTCACCCGTCATATATCTATATTTAATTTTAAAGTCACCAACGGTTCTCGCTTCAACAACGGTACCTGGACGTTCGTTTTCCCTCATCCATAACTCTGCTCTCAAACCAGTACTTTCCCATTTTCTTTCTAAATCAAAAAGTGTAACTTGATTTCATTGCTGGAAGATGAAGAATTAGACACGTGTGCAACAGTTAGGTATATTTACTCAGAAACGTTTCGTCCACAGAGTAGACTTCTTCAGTTGAGTACTGAGGAGTCTGGAGTAGAGTTTTGTTCCATAATCTAGAACAATGTTGTTGTTGTTGTATGTTCGCCGGTACATCCGGCCCGGGTCTTCTCCAAATGGTGACCCGGCATTGGCCCCCTGGGTAGAGGGTGTCATCTTCTTTCTTTCTTTCTTGCTGTGGCTCCCCATGATGGGGAGTGTCTTCTGACGTCGCATCTTCATCAGCAGATCTTGGTACTTCAGGCTGTGGTTCTATAGAACAATGTGAAGTATGGAGACCTATATACTGTCAAGAGGTGAGGCGCAGCCCACAAGCAGGTCCCTCTCAAATCCATCCCTTCTCACTTGTAACTAGTGGTCAGACAATTATATAAGTCTCCATACTGTTGCTTCTTCAACCTCACATTGTTCCAGACTATGGAGTAAAACTCTTCTCCAGGCTGAGGGACTGACCACCTCAGAACTACGTCTTCAAGGCTGATGGACTGATTACATCGTCTTCACATCTCTGCTGTTTCTGCTCACTCTTCTGTACTCGACTGAAGAAGCCTACTGTGTAGGCGATATGTTTCGGAATAAAGATACCTAACTGTTGCACATGTGTCTTACTTATCAACCTCTCGGTACTGTATTATCATGATCATAATCACAACACCTGGGTATCTTTACTGTAGACGTTTCGCCATCCATCAATACAACTTCAAGGACATATTTGGAAAAGAGTAGAACTATAAACAAGTTCTGTCTTGGTTTAAATATTTTCAGCGCTTTATAAGAATATAAGAAAGAAAAGAAGCACTGTGTCGTGTATAGATGCTGTCGGTAATAATATGCATCATAAGTCCGGAAGTTAGACTATCTCCAGATTGCTAATCAACAGCATATTACAGGTCCTTCTCTAACCCAACCCATAACAATTAGTACTACTACCACTACGAGGTGTCCCGTAGCTCGATTGGTAGCGCACTCAGTTCACACACTGAAGTCCGGAAATCTAATCACTGGTACGGCTGGAAACATTAGGATGTGTTTCCATAAGACACCTGTTGTCTATGTTCACCCATCAGTAAAATGGGTACCTGGGTGTTAGTGGACTGGTGTGGGTCGCATCCTGGGACAAAACTGACCTAATTTGCCCTAAATGCTCAGCATAACAAGCGGCTTTCTATATAGTAGTATGTCATTGATATCAGCTAGGACTGTATACCATGTACATGTACTTGTAAATAAAGATATATTATTATTATTATTATACTAGTGCTACCCAAAGCGACCTTCCACCTGACTCCTGCCACTATATATACTCGTATCTTAGTTATCTCTGTATTACGACTGAAGAAACCAGTCATAGTAAAACATTACCTTAATAATTGTCCTGAACTGTACACAAGTGTCTTTTTCCTCATCTGGTCGGTATCACCAGAACATTTCTCAGGTGCTAATCACTTACTGGCCTATGCTAGTCAGGTCCAAGTCACATCCATTTAATAAGAAAGAATCAATGCATCAGATGTGATAAATAGTTTTGAAAACTGACAAATTGAACATTGAGACATGCAACATTTCCTTATGCAACGTTTCCTTAATAAAGATCCCCATATGTTGCATAAGTGTCTCAATCTTCAATGCATCAGGCCTATTGGCCCAAGCTAGTCTGGTCCAACTCTCACCCACCGACGACAAAACTGGTGAATAGCAAAGATGATTTGCGTAGACGCAAGTGTTTGATTGGAGGCGAGGTAGTAATTAATGTCTTCATACTGCAGACGTCAGGCAGCTACAGCATATCCAGTACGTGGCTAAGCAAGTGCTACCAGCAATGACACCACGAAAGATAATAAGTTGCACCAGGGGGCGCTGCAGGAGATACTGCATGAGATGCTGCAGGAGGCGCTGCAGGAAACAGTGCAGGAGGCACTGCAGAAGATACTGCATGAGACACTGCAGGAGATACTGCATGAGACACTGCAGGAGATACTGCATTAGACACTGCAGGAGATACTGCAGGAGGCGCTGCAGGAAACAGTGCAGGAGACACTGCAGGAGATACTGCAGGAGACACTGCAGGAGATACTGCATGAGACACTGCAGGAGATACTGCATGACACACTGCAGGAAATACTGCAGGAGACACTGCAGGAGATACTGCAGGAGACACTGCAGAAGATACTTTTTTTTTTTTTTTTTTTTTTATTTAAGACAAATATATACAAAAACATAAACTATATATGCTCATGGACAAAACAGGCCATTTAAAAAACCACAAACAGAACATAAAAAACATATCTATCAATATATCCAAAAACAACCCGTGCAAACTGCACACAATATAACAATACGTTCAACAAAACCTACACCTTGTCTTATTCTTAATGGGTCTATACAAACAAACAAAACTATACAATGAAACCGTACATTCATGGTCCAAAAACACCTGAATAAGAAACCTTATGTTTTTTTATGAAAAACAGGTGATTTACCATAACACACAACAAAAACTGTACCCCATAACAAGAGGTTACACGACAACAGTTTCTCAAAAGAAAATACATTATCATCTGGCTATCACTTACGTAGACAACACTATGTCTACAGCACAACGTCACACAACTACACCGAAAAATCTGCCACAATACACGTTCGTGGTGCACACATAGAAAAACACACTAGAAAATTAACACGTTATACAATCAGATGCTGCACAAAATTGTAAGTTCTAACAAAATATAATAAACACATACACAGCAAAACATAACCTAGAAATTACAACAGAAACCTAGTGAGTTATCATTAACCTTTTCACAATAAGTATCAGCATCGCCTCAACTCTACAAAATTACATAAATTGACATTCACATTATACAATAGCCGGACATATCCTTATGAGTTATTATTTTGAAAACACCATAACCCATCAATCAGGACCTACCACTTAATGCACTACTCAGAACTAAAAGAACAGGATCTCTTCAAATGGGATCCCTAACAATTAAGTTTCCCAGATATAGGTTTATATAAGCAACACATCCTAATATATGTACATTTTATCGTCGCCCCGTATATGCATGTCTGCATTTAATATTGTGTCTCTATGAACAATACCACTACTTTTATTATCTTATTTCCCAGACTAGAGCACTGAACCAAAAAAATCCCCTGCCCATTCCCTGATCTATTGCCGAACCTAGAATACCCAGCTACTAACCCCCTCCTCCCAATCCCTTTAAAACACAAACCCCCACCCCCTCTCCCTCCTACCTACATTACTATCCTCCTACCCACCCTCTACCCATTTCACCTCCCGTGACTTCTACCATAATCAACACCAGTCCTTTCACCTTGGCACCCTCAACATGCTATTCACTGTCATCTCTTGATAACCACTGAAAAAGCCCTGTTCCATACCCCACTATACAAACTCCGATTCCTACATTTTGTCCTATAAAACCCCGCTCCTAAAGCCCTTATTCGAACCATCCCTCTACATCCTCATACCCCAAGATATATGTATAAAATCCAACACCAAATAAGACATCCCTCTACGTATGCTTTCCGAGAAACTCCCAAATCTAAACTCAAAGCCCTCAAAACGGATACCCCTCCCACCTACCATCCTCAAACTCCCCAAACCATTTCCTTACTGCTTCCAAACCCTCACAAAAATAGATGGCGTGATAAGCTGTATCTACCTCCCCACACCTACGGCAATACCCATCCCCACTCAACCCCATCACATAAGCTGGGCCCTGGACGCCAAAATACCCTGAAGAAACCTATACCCTGTTTCCCTACCCTTGGGTGCACCTTCAACTTCTTTAACCACCCCCAAATTCCTTTCCAATCATACAAAGGATAAACCTCACTCCCTTGCATCTCCATTCTCTCCATCCCCAACCTATCCAAACGGCTTACTCTACACCTTCCCGGCTCCTTCATAACCAATAACCTCGTAAAATAGCCTCACAAAGCAATATATCCTTTCCTCCCCACCACCTTCGCACCTCCTTCATCACCAATCCACGTTTCGTCCCCCTCTCCTCCCTCATCAAAAACTCATGCCTCACAAAACACTCCTTAACCTACACCTCAAGGGGACCAACCCTAACCCCCCACCTCACCCTCGTTTCCACTACTTCCTACACATCCAATGTCTCCCATTCCCCATACAAACTTCAACACGTCTTCAACAACCGCTGCACATCCACTTCTAAGAGAGGATATACCACCGCCCTAAACCACAATTTACTATACACTAAAACGTTAATAACTACCACCCTTTGCAACAAAGTTACCTCTCTCATTCCCCATCCCTTCATCCTATCAATAGCAGCATCCACTACCAATCTTGAATTTACCTCTCTAGCCACCAAAGGATCAGCACTGAACACTATCCCACATATTTTTATAGTTTTCACACAACTCCATCCCTCCCGTTTCTCCAACGTTCCCCGACCAACTGCCTACCTCCAATAAATTAGATTTTTCCTTATTCACCCTCATTCCCGTTGCCTTCCCAAACTTTTCAACCAACTCATTGATCATTCTCAACTGCTTCTCAGACCTGACCAACACTGTAGTATCATCTACATAACAACAATACCCCCTCTGCATCCTCCTCCATGTCACCCTCCCTTAAAACCTCCTCCTCCACCAACCTATAAAACGGATCCTGTAATAAGGCAAAAGGATCTGCGACAGCGGACATCCTGCCACAGACCCTTCTTCATCTCCACCTTTCTTCCCACATTCCCATTAATTTGCACCCTAACTAAAGCCCCTCATACAAAGTTCGAACCCATCCTATAACTACCTCCCCAAACCCTTGCTACCAAAATATCCAATAACATTTCCCTGTCCACCCTATCATATGCCCTCTGCCAATCCACCCCAATACTCCTCCCATCTGACTATTCTCAATAAACTGCTTTATACGTCTATGCCCGTTCTGATACTCCGTCCGGCACCCCGTATTGTCCTCATGCAACATTCCCCTAACCCTCTTTTGATCCTGTTTGCTAAAACCTTTTCAAATATTTTATAATCTGCAGTCAATAATGCTATTCCCCTATAATCACCTAACCCTCCTGATACCCCTTTCGCCACTAGTACTACAACCCCGTTCTCATCGACTCACCCATATTCTCCTCTTTCAGTTCATTTACCATTTTAACGATTACCCTTCAAAACCTGCCAATGCTTAACATACATCCCCGCAACCCGTCTCATGCCAGGCGACTTTCCCAATCTCAAACCCCTCACCGCCTCCCATACCTCCTCCTCCAAAATTTCCTCACATTCCTTCCTCTCTTCCTCACCTAATAATTTCCCACCCTCAATATCCTACCTTAGCCTCCTCATCTGTCTCCCCTTTTCATATTTGTTACAAAACCAACCCTCTGGTACCCCCATCCCTCCGTTGTCCTCAGTACCGTTCCCTCCTGATACCCTCTCACCCCCTTCCACCTTCAATGATTCTATCAACATACCTTTCCTTCGCCGTTGAAAATTTCTTAACACTACCTTTGACACTTTATTCCCACAAAACTTCTTCCATACCACTTCGAATCCTTAGTCCATGAAATCTCTCCTCCTGTATTTCCCTTAACTTTGCCCTCAACTCTACCACCTCACCATAATTCTTTCCCTCCAATCCCCACCCTGACACTCACCTAAAAGCCCCTCCAAATACCTCTGATACCCATACCTATACCTCATTTCCTCACCAACCCTCTCATAATCTTTCATTCCACTTTCCCGTCTCATTCCACCATTTAACAACTGACTTTATCCCTATCCCCCCACAACCCTTCCCACCACTGCTCAAATGCCTCCTCCTCCCTTCCCTTTCCAATAACTCGTATTCACTTCCAAAACTCTTATACACATGCACAACCCCTTCCCACCCTCCTTCAAATAACACACCCTGTGATCTGAAAAACCCAAATCAAAGCATTCCACCTTTCGCACATCCACCGACCTTGTCACGTATATTCGATCCAGTCTTGCCGCATAATTATTCCTTAAGAAAGTATATTCCACCAACTCATCCCTTCCCCCACCACATCCACCACCCCACCGCCCCAATACATCCCTTAGAGACCCCAAACACACCCCTCTCTTCGGGGCTCCACATCCCTAATCCGAATCACACTATTCCAATCCCCAGCTATAATCGCTACTTGGGGCAATCCTCTGAAAGCATACGTCAACTCGTTATTAACAAAATCATCCTTGATACTCCTATTAGCAACAGCCGGCATATATACCCCAAGGAAACTTACTTGTACCCCACCCCACTCCCGTTCACCCTTACCACTCGACTTCCCACATGCTCCCATGATGACAAGGTAAAGGACTGGACTCTCTAATACCCACCATCACCCCACCCTTGAAAGCCCCTGCGTCACACGCAAAAACCCTATACCCTTAACTACCAGTTCGATCCTATTTGATAATTGTGTTCTTGAAAAATATCACATCTACTCTCATCCTCTTCAATGTTACTTCAACCCATTTACGTTTGACCTCGTTCCTGAGGCCATTAACATTCATCGTTACACACCTAAAGTGAAGGGCTGGGGTTTTCCTTCTGCTTCAGTACTCTTTTATCTAGTTTTCCATGTGTTGCTCCTTCCAACCCTCCCTTAATCCTCCCATCACCCTTTATATCCCTTCTATCACCATTACCCTTCACCCTACTTCCTTTTCCCTGCACCACATCCGCCCACACCTTCTTACCAGGCCTTTGTGCAGCAGTTAATAGGTCATCCTCAGATTCTTCCCCTGGCCTTTTCCTTGATTCCCTTTGTCTCCACTTACTTCCATACTCTCTTCCCTATGTATTTCTGCTACCACTACTGACACTGTACCCTGAACCTCAACTTGATGTCCTGTCTTCCCAGGACTTCACTTCGTCCTTCAGTGCCGTCATTGACATCAATTTGATTCTCCCCAATTCCCATCCCTGCCACTTCCTCAAGTGACAAAGGACCACCTCGAATGAACTCATTCAGATCCTCCAAGATCTCAGCCTCCTCCCGTACATCCCTCTGACTCTCGTCCATAGACGTTACACCAGTCACCACAGATTCTGCAGGCTGCACCCTGTCCACCTCTCCTGTACTCTTTCCTCCTGCTCCACCTCCTCGCTCCATACCTGTCGTACCATGCCCTCCTTCACACCATCTCCTTGTTTCCTTGCCAATTCTTCGTCCTGTTGCACTCCTTCATTCGTCCGTAGTATATTCTCCTTCCCGACGTTACCCTCCTCAGGCCTTTTACGTTGACAGTCAACCGCCAGGTGCCCGTCTGCCCACACAACCGGCAGGTACGCACCTGTCCAACATAGGTAACATATACCTGAGTGCGAAAACCATGCATTAAGATAAAGGAGGGTATGGGATTCTTAATGTCATTTTTACCGAATATGTGCCTTCCAACATACCAGCGTAAAGACCATTCATCCATCTACCAACAGTAACAGCATGGACAATCCCATACATCTTCATCATTTCCTGTATGTCACTTTCCCCAGCTTCAAATGGAACGTTTGCAACTTTATCCATTTGTAAGTTGCGAAACGTCCCTTACACATACCTCCAGTCCTTGCATTACCACCAGCCGCTTGTCCTGATATTTATCCACAACTCTGGTATACGCCGCCGTACATGCAAATTTCACGAAGATCCGTCGTGCCCCGTTAAGGGCTATGCCGTACAATTCTGAGTGGTCCACACCCAGAGAATCTCGAAGTATAGCCGGCAAGACAACGTCCACGTTTGACGGATAAACCGCTCCCTGAAGTACTTCAATTCCAATGGTGTTTACGCGGCGCCTGTATCCCTCCGTCATGGCTGTGAAAATAAAATCTCACAAGTCGGCCACCAGAGGTCTCCTCAATACACCCGCACACAACCAAGGCTGGGCGTGGAATGCAGAAGATACTGCACTAGGCCTTGTCCTACCGCGGGCAGATCTACGAACTCCACGTCTCATATATAACCTCACTTTATTCCTATATTCACCTGACGTCTTGTAATATATAACATTTTTGAAGGAATTCAGGGAAACCAGTCAGCCGGACTTGAGTCCTGGAGGTGGGAGGTACAGTGCCTGCACTCTGAAGGAGGGGTGGAGATACGTTGCAGTTTTTGATCTGTAGTGTAGGAACGCCTCTGGCAAGACAGTGATGGAGTGAGTGATGATGAAAGTGTTTTTTTTTTTCCTTTTTATCGGGTCACCCTGCCTTGATGGGAAATGGCCGATGTAGGGTGCCACCGACGCAGGATGACCCAAAAAAGAAAAACTTTCACTCTAAACAGTCAGTATCCCAGACCCCTCCTTTAAAGTGCAGGCATTGTACTTCTCACCTCCAGGACTCAAGTCCGGCTAACCGGTTTCCCTGAATCCCTTCACAAAATATTACCCTGCTCACACTCTAACAGCTCGTCAGGTCCCAAAAACCATTTGTCTCCACATGCCTGCTGCATGTCCAGGCCCCTAGCACACAAAACCTCTTTTACCTAGTCATGAACACGGGACATGTACACCGGGAGGTATGTCTCTCAGTACATATGTACTGAGATGTACACCGGGAGGTATGTCTCTCCGTACATATGTACTAAGATGTACACCGGGAGGTATGTCTCTCAGTACATATGTACTAAGATGTACACCGGGAGGTATATCTCTTAGTGTACATGTATTGAGAAACATATACCCATTTTAGCTATTAAATTATTCTTGACTAGTGGTGAACGGGCTGCGTACAACTTTAATAACCCTCGTGTAGTCGACAGGCTTCAAACCCCATTAACCAACCAACCATTATTTTCCACCAGGACTGACAACGACACTATAGAGTCAGAATATTATTAACCGGGCAGATGGTTCGAGGAATACAAGCTTGTCACCATTCCAGTTACACCTATGAGCGCACACACCTAGGTGTTAGTCGCCTATGGTGGGTGCCTTACTGGGCAAGGTGTGAGCAACTGTGCCAGGAAAAAAGTCACAGGGAAAAAAAGTCACAGAAGATAAGTCACAATTTTTGGCCAGGAAAAATTTCACAGGAAAAAAGTCAGATTTTGTTTCAATGCCATAAATAAAGTAATAAAGCGAAAAATATTTTAAATTAGTTATGTGACTTGTACACGACTTGTACACGACTTGTACTCGCTGACAACACAAATTATGTAAGATAGCATCACACATAAGTAAACAAAATTCACCTTTTATTAAATTAAGCAAAGCAAAGCAATGAGATAAAAGGATTTAAGTTAGACATTTATTGACAGTATTTGATACGTAGAGATTGAAAACATCTTACATAATATCCTGCCATTACATGTATATTCAGTGTTAGGTTAGATTAGGCTGGGTTAGGTTAGGTTAGGCTGGGTAAAGTTAGGTTAGGTTAGGCTAGGCTAGGTTAAGTTAGGTTAGGTTAGGCTAGGTTAAGTTAGGTTAGGTTAGGCTAGGTTAAGTTAGGTTAGGCTAGGTTAAGTTAGGTTAGGTTAGGCTAGGTTAAGTTAGGTTAGGCTAGGTTAAGTTAGGTTAGGTTAAGTTAGATTAGGTTAGGCTAGGTTAAGTTAGGTTAGGCTAGGTTAAGCTAGGTAAAGTTAGGCTAGGTTAAGTTAGGA